>JAPYYJ010004646.1:0-10218 GCA_028533885.1 Nasua narica
GTGTCGGGGTGCACCTGCTTCAGCACCTTGTACACGTACACCGAGTAGCTCTCCTTGCGGCTGCGCTTGCGCTTCTTGCCGTCCTTCTTCTGCGCCTTGGTCACCGCCTTCTTGGAGCCCTTCTTCGGGGCCGGAGCGGACTTGGCTGGCTCAGGCATCCTGACTTGCTTCCTTCTGACTGAGAAAGTGGGGTGCGCCTCAGGATCCTGCCTATTTGTAGGCAACGGTATGCAAATGAAGGATGCGTTTTGCGGCCGTTGATTCGTCGGCGGGATGGGGCTTCAGGCTAATGATTGGCTCGAGCGCTGCTCTCCCATTGGTCATATCCTGTTCCGCATTCAGGGCGATTTCTTCAGTTAACCTTGTAACAAGTTCAGATTACTTTAATACATTTCGTATTACTTTGGTAATTAGTTTTAGAAACTGAAGTTCTCTCCCTTGATCTCCCTTGTTGCCAAAGAGGCAACGCTGAGGTCTAGGTCAGGCCTCCGATTTTCAAGTCCCCGCCCAGCTGCTGGAAAAGCTCTATCTTTATATCTGAATCTGGGTTTTGACAAGTGAGAGAGGTGATGAAATGGCTGTCAGCCCAAAAGGCAACTCTAGACACACTGTCCATCAGGAAAGTTCTGAATTGAGGGAAATTGACCAAGGCCTTGACTACTGCTTGCTCAGCGATGGAGCAGGAGCTGTCCTAAGACTCCGGTGACCTCAGATGGACCCGAGGTAGACCCTGATGAAGTTCTTCTGTGGAGGCTACTGGATAACCACACACATCACCGTTGGGCAGTGAGTCCTTTCTTGAAGCCCTCAGCTCTCTGCCTGCTGTAGCTTTAAGACAGTTATTGCTTTTTAATACTTTAATAATTCATTTGAGAGAGGGGGAGAGAGAGCACAAGCAGTGGGGGAGATAGAGGGAGAGGTAGAAACAGACTCCCGACTGAGCAGGAAGCCTGACATGAGGCTTGATCGCTGGACCTGGAGATCATGACGGATGGCTGACGCTTAACTGTCTGAGCCACACAGGCACCCGTATACACGACAATTAAGTAATAAAGGGACTATTTATAATGTAAGCAGGGTTAAGGGACACCACCAAGGACCGGTGGGGGACGCTGAACTCCTAGTTCAGAAGAGGCAAGAGAAGAGCAGGCTTTGAAGAGAGCGGTGAGTATGGGAGAGAGCTGGCCAACAGGATCTCTGGCTTTTGTGAGAGAAGAGCAGTCTCTGCCCCCTTTTGTAGGAGGGGAGCCAAGCAGAATAAATACTTTAGTCTCATTTTTCCCCCACCATCAGATGTCTTGCTGGTTCCTCCCAGAAGCCCGAGTGTAAAGAAGCATGATCGATGCCATGCACAAGTCAGGTCACAAAATATCCTGAGCCTTTTAAGGTGCATATCTAAAGTAGCAGAGATTGAGATTTTTGTACAGTTGTAAAAACAAGTTTACCTCCTCTTTCTAATTGATTCTCGATATCTTTTGCTATTTCTTTTTCAGTCCCTGAAGTTAGTTCTTGAGCATTGGATTTTCTTTAGAACTGTAAACTTTTAAATATGCTTTGTCTCTATGTCGACCATTGCCCAGCTTGGCCCAATGCTACCTTTTTTATGCAATACTTCCTCTGAGATATTCTCGATTTTTTTTTCAAGACTTATTTGAGAGAGAGAGCAGGGCGAGAGTCAAAGGGAGATGGAGGGAGAAAATCTCAAGCGGACTCCTTGCTGAGTGCAGAGCCCCACCCAGGGCTGAGTCCCAAGACCATGAGATCTTGGCTTGAGCAGAATTCAAGAGTCAGATGCTTAACCGACTGAACCACCCAGGAACCTTGGGTTTTCTTAATTATAGCCTCATATAGCCCCACTTCATTTGCTGGGCTAGATACTGGAATAGTTTCATTTCCCACTGACCCTTGGTCTCCAGTTAATTTATGGGGAACGGGGAAAATGTAACTGAAGTTTGGTGGACAAGCATATTGTTCTGATTAGTGAATGAGGACGAGCGGTTCAGCGAATCATTTATTAGGCAACGAATGGGAATTGGAGGGTCTTTGTCTGGTCTTGTCATAGGTAAACCAAAAAGTTCATTCTTGAGTGTTGTCCAAGTCATAAGGGGGAAAACAAGGTTCCTTGCAGTAAGCTGTTTTTGGAGCACAAAGGTTCAGGCGTATTCCTCTAACCATTGCTGTTTTCCAGGATCACAAGTGTCACATAAAGGTCACTATTGTCACTTACAATCAATGAAATCTCATTTAAATCTTGCTGGGTCTGATATTTAAAAAAAGAAGTTAAAAATGTAAAAATATTAAACACATTTGGTTTTAATGTAATCTGAAATTAAATTACTGAAATATAATAAGTATGATAGAAATACAAGTTGGATAACATGAAAATTGTCCCCATAGAGCTCCTGAATCCCAATTGTTCTAAACTCCTCTAAGCAGTGATTATTTGATGATGAGACATTACAGATCATTAATTTCAAAGCAAAGTCTACAAGTATGCTTTTATTTTTATTTATTTATTTATTTTTAAAGATTTTATTTATTTATTTGACAGAGGGAGAGATCACAAGCAGGCAGAGAGGCAGGCAGAGAGAGAGGGGGAAGCAGGATCCCCACTGAGCGGAGAGCCCGATGTGGGGCGCGGGGAGCCCGATGTGGGGCTCGATGCGGGGCTCGATCCCAGGAACCTGAGATCATGATCTGAGCCGAAGGCAGAGGCTTTAACCCACTGAGCTACCCAGGTGCCCCTACAAGTATGCTTCTAAATAAGTGGATTTCTCTGGTGAACTCATTATCCATAAAAATTCTCTCCAGATCCAAGAATAGTGCTTTTTTTTTTTTTAGGTTTACATAAAATATAACTCCAAAATAACAGTAATATTAACTTACATGTAATATTTTTTAGTTGTTTCACTATATGATTGTGGTGTCATGAAAGTTTTACAAGTTTGCCTTTGCCTTTCTCAGAAAAGTATTATGTTAGAGTTCTGGAATATGTACAGTATTTTATCTTGTGATGTTTACCACATTCTTATAATAATGCACATTTTATATTATACACAAAATGTGCATTAGAAAGTGCTCCTCTTATTTGAGTCTGGAAAAAAATCATGCATGGATTTAAACAATAATAATATAGAAAAAATAAGGATGAGGGGAACAGCAAGTATAGCAGTATTAATATTAAACAAATTTTAAGGCTCAAAGTATTAGCGGGGATAGAGAGGTACACTGTAAAGACTTTTGGTTCCAGTGTGGACAAGATATTCTGGAAAGCTGTCTTGAAGCAAAATAGTCAAGGACGTGATAAAAGGCAAACACACCCGAGCACATCATGGCCCAGATAACAAGAAACCAAGGAGAACTTCCCAAATCTCCCAGAACAAAACTCACCTAGGAGCTGAAGCCTGACTAAAAAACACATCAGATTGGGTTCCCTGGGGGCAAATGTCATTAAGATTCTGCACTTTGCCAATTAATGGCAGCCTCTTGGGAAAAAGAGGGTTCTAGGCCTTTCAACTGAACTGGAGATAGGTAGCACAGAACCTGGGCTCTTTGAGAAAACACAAGCTTGAGGGGGTGGGGAGAATCTAGCAAAGATCCCTAATAAGAAAACCAGTTCCTCTCTGCAGGGCTCTGTGGAGGACAGTAGAGGAAATTTGCCACAAGGATTTCACCACTGACCTACTTAGAGCAGAGTGTTTCCACCAAAGCTTCCTAAAATTAAAGGGCCGGGGGTTTGTGCATCCTCTAGTGCCTCCTGAAGGCAAACGTAAACCCCTTCAGGAGGGAACCATCTTGAACCCAAGTTTCTGTACATATAGATTTATTTTCTTATTCAGAAATTGTTTCTTGAGCACATATTATGCGTCAGGCACCTCCTAGGAATTTGGGGTGTCCAAATATAGACTCATAATAAATGTGACCTAATCTAGGAGGAAAACACTTTGAAGTGTCAGCTTTCCAAACCAAAAAGAGCCTTAGATCCCCTTCTCTCCCTCAGCCAAAGAATTTCCTATATTGAAGTTATCAGAGGCTATAAATTTATTTACTGAAAGTTTCAGGAAATAAAAATGAAATAATACAGTCAAGGAGCAAGGGACAATCAAAACCAGGTGTGTGTGTGTGTGTGTGTGTGTGTGTATATATATATATATATATATATATATATATACAACCTATGAAAGAGAATTACTAAAACTGAAAAAGATCTATACTCCATAATAAGAAAATAAAAATCCACTGATTGGATGTAACCTTTAGGGCCTTGAGGCACCTGACCACATAGCCACTATGCATGGCAGTAACTTCCAGAATTAGTAGAAGATCTTCAAGTTTACAATTGTAGGGTAAGCTTTCAATATATGACTTTCAGAAATTCATATAATACCCAAGGAAAACGCTTATGGTTATAGAAGATTGAACAACATGATGAACTAACTTCATCAATCCGTGATTCCTTCACTTAACACACAGAAAATAATGGAATTTTTTCAAAGTACACACTTAATAATTTCAAATTTTCAACAGTGGCTTCAGAAAAGGTAACAATACATACCAAAAAATCAATTTCTTATATCCTGCACTCTTTTATCATAATCTAACTAAAGGGCAATAGAAAGGATTTTTTTAAAGGTAGTAAAAATAAAATAATCTCATATACTTGGAAACTAAAAGCATACTTCTAAATACATGGATTACAATGGATATCATTAAAGAAAGCATGTAATAGAAGTATCAATGAATAGACTTAACCAAGGAGCAGAAAGGCCTGTACTCTGAAAACTAAGAATCACTGATGAAGGAAATCAAAGATGACACACACAAATGGAAATACATTCCATGTTCATGGATTGGAGGAATTAATATTGTTAAATTGTCCATACTACTCAAAGCAATCTACAGAGTTACTGTGATTCCTGACAAAGTACTAACAGTATTTTTCACAGAACTAGGATAAATAATCTTATGATTTGTATGGAACCACAAAAGACCTCAAACAGTCAAAGCAATCTTGAGAAAAGAACAAAGCTGGAAGTGTTAAAATCTCAGATTTCAAGAAAAAACTACAAAGCTATAATACTCAAAAAAGTGTGGTCTTGGTACAAAAATATATCAATGGAACTGGATAAGGAGCTCAGAAATAAACCAAAATTTTATGGCCAATTAATCTAAGAAAAGGAGGCAAGAATATACAATGGCAAAATGACTCTTTCCTCAATAAATGGTCCTGGGAAAACTGGAGAGCTACATACAAAAGAATGAAAGTGGACCACTTTCTTATATGATACGCCAAAATAAAATGGATTATAGGCCTAAATGTGAGACCTGAAACCTAAAAACTCTTAGAAGATATCATAGGCATGAATCTCTTTGATAATCTCTGCTTGCTATAGCAACATTTTTCTAGCCATGTCTCCTCAGGCCAGAAAAACAAAAGCCAAAATAAACTATTGGGACTACACCTAAATAAAAGGCTTTTGCACAGAGAGGGTAACCAACAACAAAACAAAAAGACAACCTGCTGAATGGGAGAAGATACTTGCAAATGGTATTCTGATAAAGTGTTAATATCCAACATATATAAAGAACTTATACAACTCAACAGCGATAATAAAAATAAGACTGAAAAATCGGCAGGTGACGTGTATAGACATTTTCCAATGAAGAGATACAAATGACCAACAGACACATGAAAAGATGCTCAAATCAGTAATCATCAGGGAAATGCAAATCGAAACCACAATGAAGTATTGCCTTACACCTGTCAGACTACCTAAAATAAAAAAAGGAGACAACTAGTATTGAAGATGTGGAGAAAAATGAACCCTCATGCTCTGTTGGTGGGAATGTAAATTGGTGCAGCTACTGTGAAAAACAGCATGGAGTTTCCTCAGAAACCTCAAAATAGAAATGCCATATGGTATAGCAATTTCACTACTGAGTATTTAACCAAGAAAACAAAAACACTGACTAGAAAAGATACATACACTCTTATATTTATTTTAGTATTATTTACAATAGCAAAGCTACAGAAGCAATCTAAGCATCCATCCATAGATGAATGGATCAAGAAGATGTGGGGTGTATATGTGTGGAGTGTGTCCATATATAGAATGTAATATTAGCCATTAAAAAAATGAGATCTTGCCATTTTTTGACAACATGATGGATGGATGAACCCAGAGGGTATTATGCTAAATGAAATAAGCCAGACAGAGAAAGACAAATACCATATGATTTCACTTATATGCAAATCTAAACAACATAACAAATGAACAAACAATGAAACAAAAAAGCGGAAACACACCCATAAATACAGAGAACAAGCTGATGGCTGCTAGAGGGGAGAAAAGTGGGGAGATGGGCAAATGGTAAAGGGGAGGGGGAGGAGCAGGTTTCTAGCTGTGGAACAGATAAGTCAGGCTGCTGAAAGGTACAGCACAGGGGAATATAGCCAATGGTATTGTAATGTAATAGCTTGCCTGGTGACAGATGGTGGCAAGACTTGTGGTAAACAGGGCATAATGTATAGACTTGTCAAATCACAATGTTGTTTTAAAAAAAGGAGTAAAAATAAAACAATCTTCTTAAATGCTTGGAAACTAACAGCACACTTCTAAACACATGGATTAGAATGCATATCGTAAGGACAGCGTTGTAATATTATGAGATAAATATGAATGAGAATAACATATAAAAATTGTAGCACATATTTGTAGTGGTACTGAAAGGGAAATATGTAATATCTAATGCATATGTTAAGGAACAAGAAACACTGGAGAGGGGTGCCTGGGTGGCTCAGTGGGTTAAAGCCTCTGCCTTCGGCTCAGGTCATGATCTCAGGGTCCTGGGATCAAGCTCCGCAGGCTCTCTGCTCAGCTTCCCCCCTCTCTGCCTGCCTCTCTGCCCACTTGTGATCTCTCTCTCTGTCAAATAAATAAATAAAATCTTAAAAAAAAAAAGAAACACTGAAGATATGTAAACTAGATTTTCAACTAAAAAAGCTAGAATAAAAATGGGAATGAATTGAGAATTGGACTTAGAATCCTTAGAATCTGTTGTACTGCTGTGAATGATGTCTGGCTTTTCTATTTCAGCTCCAGATAGGTCATTGCTCATGTAGAGAAAGGTTATGAATTGTTATGTGCTGCTCATATACCCACCAACCCTCTTGAGCTCTTATTAGATCTACTTCTAGATTCCCATGGATTTTTACATTGACATATTATTTTTAATATGTCAATTTTAAAATTGGAAAAGAAAAATTAATAGAAAAACTAGGAATGATCCATAAACCAAAAGCTTGTTCTTTGAATAACCTAATAATAGACAAGCCTCTAGCAAAACTAGTTAGGAAAAAAAAAAAGTGTGTGTGTATGTGGGGGTGAGGGGCAGGGGTAGAGGGGTAGTTACGGGAATAAAAAAGGGAATGTCACTACCAAAAGGGAGGGATTAAGAATCAGAAGAGTGTGGGTGCCTGGGTGGCTCAGTTGGTTAAGCAACTGCCTTCAGTTCAGGTCATGATCCCGGAGTCCCAGGATCGAGTCCCATATCAGACTCCCGGCTCTGCGGGAAGTCTGCTTCTCCCTCTGACCTTCTTTCCTCTCATTCTCAGTCTTTCTCTCTAATAAAAAAAAAAAAAAAAAGAATCAGAAGAATGTGATAAGTTTTATAAATAAGAAAAGGATAGATTTTTTAAACCTTTTAGATAGATAGATAAACAGAAAAGGATAATTTTCAAGACAAAATATTAAGTGATGAACAAGGTGAAAAAGCAAATTATGATTATAAGGAAATAGGATGTGCAGTTAAAAAAAAATCTCTTCTATGGCTTTCAAACCAAATGATGCCAAGCACAGTTGGGTTTTACAGGTTTAAGTGAAATTGAAGGAATTGATAATCCCAGTTTTACAAAAGCTGTTTCAATAGGAAATAGATCTCTTCCCTTTTTTCTTTTGAAAATCAATAACCTATTATCAGAACTCAACAGGAACAATACAAAAAAAAAGAAAATCATGGTTTTGTCTTACTTATGAACATTTAAGACAAGTTCTATTTAAAAAGCAAGCAAATGGAATCCAAGAAGCCCTATTATTTAACAAATAATAGTATATCATGCAGAGTTTATTCCAAGAGTGGAAGAAACGTTTAACATCATAAAGCTGCCAGTGTAAGATATTACTAGTGTAAAACTGTGGTCGTCTCCATAGATACTGAGAAATTATTATAATAGCACAATTTTAGGATTCCTGAAAAGTTAAAAAAAAAAAAAAGACAAAAAGTTCTGTGTTGGGATGCCTGGGTGGCTCAGTTGGTTAAGCATCTGCCTTCGGCTCAGGTCATGATCCCAGCGTCCTGGGATCGAGTCCCGCATCGGGCTCCCTGCTCAGCAGGGAGACTGCTCCTCTCTCTGCCTCTGCCTGCCTCTCTGCCTGCTTGTGTTCTCTCTCTGTTAAAATAAATAAATAAAATCTTAAAAAAAAAAAAAAGTTCTGTGTTATTACCCCTATTCCACATGGCACCAACGACCAGAGAGCACCATGAGACAAGAAGAAGTATAAGTAAGGATAGATAAAAATTCAATAAGGAAAAACTGTTATCTCTATTTTTTGAACATAATGTAATTTAAGAAATCCACAAGACTCTACAAACAATTTGATCTAATAGAGCACAATAGGATTGATGAGTGGATATATGATCACCACATAAAATTCATGGCCTTTGTATACATTAGCAATACCCTTGATGGAACTGAAGCAGGAAAACTAGACATCATTCACATCAGTACTTCAGAGTCTAAGGATTCTATGTCCAAGAAAAAAAATCCAAATCTATATGTTAAACTATAAAATGTCAATGAAGGATATAAAACAAGATGGATTTCAGTTAAGAGACAGACATACACTGTACTATGTTTATGTTTTGTGATGACTCCATATGCTGAGATGTTTAAAAATTCCAGGATAAACTAAAGTTTTAATGTGACGCCACAAATGTGCACTGAATTTTTGGTAACATTGTAAAATGCACATTCATGAGCAAACATAGTGAAGACGATTCTAGGAAAGGGAAAAAAGAAAAAGGAGAGAAAGAAAAGAAAAAAAGTAAAGAATGGTGGGTTTTGATTTAGGACAGTCACTTTAAGAGGGGTAGAGTCATCTTAGGGATATAGCCTTGATCTATTAAAACTATTTTAATGTTTGTTCAAGTGTTTATAAGTTAGGTTGAGAAGAGGGCTCAGAGTAGCCTGGCTAGAGTTTGGTCTAAACTTTACCTGTTGTCACTTGAACTGGCTGTGAACGGTTACCAAGAGATGTCTTCAGTGTAGTGGGTTAGGGCAAGGACCCGGGGTCAGATTCAGAATCCCCCCTGCCACTTACCTACTGTATGACACGGGGTAGGTATAATTTTAAAATTGAGATGGCTCAGTATATATGTGGGTAAATGGGATATAGTTCACAGGTGTGTTATGAGGATTACACAGCTCACTTCTGGAAAGAACTGGGAATATATCTGAGTATTTGCAAAACAACAACAAATATGTTTTTCAAGGTAAATAAAAATAACTGGGAAGGACTGTGTGTTACCTGCTCCCAAGGCTTCACTGTCTTTTGTGGAACCTAGGAACTTCTGACATCTTGGGCCTCTTCCTCCACTAAAATAACAACAATTGATCACATTATTAGAATTACACAGAGGTTAGTTTATTGACATTATATATCAGCGCGTTTTGGTCAACATCACAGTCTATATCTTCTGACTTATGAAGTTAAAATTATGATGCGCCTCAAAAGGTACCCTGGGGCTGTGTCCACCGTGCCTCATGGATGGAGAACTGCGTGCGCGGGACCATGAAATTAAAAAAAGAGTTACCAAGGGGGGAATTATTATCCACACATACACACACATACGCGCACAGAAATGCTCTAGAAACCTGGGGACCGTGAGCAGTGGGTGTGCAAGCCGGCTGCCCCGCGGAGGTCCCGTGAGGGTCCCTCGGCCACTGCAGAGGAGGGACGGGCCCGGCTCAAGCACACCTGGCAGGAGGGACCCCAGGGACACTGCTGGCCTGCCGCTCGGGCGGAACAGCGCTCAGCTCCGCGCTCTTCCCTGAGGACCGCCGGGTGTCCTGTGGCGAAGGTCCAGCCACAGCTCTGCGAGCCCGGGTGACCAGCGCCTGCGCACGAGCAGGGGGCGCCGCGGGAACCCGCCCCGCGG
>JAPYYJ010004647.1:0-10217 GCA_028533885.1 Nasua narica
TTTAAGCAAACCATATAATCTCAGGAAACATTATTTGCAAGAATTTTTAACAGTTGTAGCCAAGTGATGTATATGTGCATTTAATTCACTTATAGAGCCAAGTTTAAGCTATTCTGTACCTATGATACTGTACATAGGGAGAAAAACCATTTTACCCCTCTGACAGGAATTTCCAACTAATAGTATTAAGAAAACATTTGCTTAAAAGAATCAATGGGTGATGATTATATCACACCAATAATATCTCAATGAAAGTGTTCTTTAAAATGTGAAAGTGGAAAAATAAAATAAAACCATTAAAGAGAAATTAGGAAAATAACAAAGAATTTGTGAGTGAGAATAATTACTGTCTCAAATGAAAACGATTATGCTTTATGGTTATATCGAGAAAAGTACACTGAATGGAGAGTAGACAGAGCACCATGCTTTCCTGGCCAGACACCTGACCTGCTGTGAATTTATAGTTCATGCATGAGGGTTCCAGAGAGCTTGACGGATTCTTTAAGATACTGAAAGCTGAGGGATTGCATTTTGTGTCTGGTTTGTCCATGATTCATCTACAAAGCCCGTTTAATGAATTACGTGGCATTTCATCTGCTAGGAAATCTTTTGGTTTCCACCACCTAAGGGTCCAGTGGGAAGAACCTCTTGCCACCTTGCCTTCACTTTCCTGTCAGGGCTCTCTCCTCCAGCCCCAACTGCTTCCGTGTGGGATAGAGAGCCCTTCTAATGCAATTTAGCCGGTAACAGGGAAATGAAGTGCAAGGACACCAGCTGTGCATTGCTGATGGGCATCAGAAGTACAGTTCTATATTGCTTCGTCCTCTTTGCCCAAATTAAAGGTACCGAACGATACCTTTCCCAATTCCCGTTACTCTGTCTCTAGATTTCCCAATTTGAATTCTTTGAGGGTATGGACTTTTTGTTTGGCCCAGCACCCTAGACCTTCCATTCTCTTCACTCCCCATTTCAGTCTCTTCAAGGGGACAAGGGTTCTTTCGTCCTCGAGGCTCAGGTGAGCCTAAATCAGTTGTTTTTGTGATTACCTCCTGCCATCATGAAAGGCGACCAACTGCCTCTTACTCTGGGGTTCTTGCCTCCAGGTTAAATTCTAGGGTGTTCTGTTTTTGCCACGCTACCTTGGTATGTGGTATTGGAGCCCTTCTCTGTTCCTTCTGGTTTTATTTAGCTGCTGCCTTTTGGCTCTTACCCACATCCTACAGTTTGCTTTTTTTTTTTTTTCTCTTTCTTTTTCTTAACCATTATTCTTTTTTTTTAAATTTTTTTATTAACATATAATGTATTATTTGGCCCAGGGTACATGTCTGTGAATCATCAGGCTTACACATTTCACAGCATTTGCCACAGCACATACCCTCCCCAATGTCCATAACCCTCCCCCCTACCTCCCAGCAACCCTTAGTTTGTTTCGGGAGTTTAGGAGTCTCTTATGGTTTGTCTCCTTCCCCATCCCATCTTGTTTCATTTCTCTTCCCCACCCCCCACCACCCTCTGCCCTGCCTCTCAAATTCTTCATATCAGAGCGATCATGTGATAATTGTCTTTCTCTGACTGACTTATTTCGCTTAGCATAATACCCTCTAGTTCCATCCACGTCGTTGCAAATGACAAGATTTCATTTTTTCTTGATGGCTGCATAGTATTCCATTGTATATATATACCACATCTTCTTTATCCATTCATCTGTTGATGGACATCTAGGCTCTTTCCATAGTTTTCTTAACCATTATTCTATTCTCCTTTTAAACCACACACACTTTACCCACAAGAAAGCCATATTTTCCCCTAGATGAGACATTATTGACTTTTTGTTTTACAATACTGTATCCTAGTCAGGGAGTCCCAGAAGGTTTATGTATTAAATTAACAGTATACTCTTACATATTAAAGCTAACCCGCTTAATTTCTATTGTATATTTAAGATAGTGCTAACTTTCTTTACTATCTACATTTATACATATTTTAATACAGAAAACCTTAGATCCCAACCCTGGTTTGGGTGAAGGGAGGGAGTTAATTTATGGCCGGATTAACTTTCTCAAATATAAAAATGCAGAATTTGGAGGGGGAAAAAAACCCCTGAGTAATATTTTAAATTAATCCACTTGATTAAATATTTGAAAATAGTTAATAATTTTAACTCGTAATTTATTACTGTTATTTCCTGTCATTCTTGGTATCAGTTGTGACTTAGGACATATGTTTGTATGTATATCTATTCATGTCTGTCTAATGGTTTGATGCTAAATATTTTAACATTTAAGTGGGTAACAAACATGTGGACACACCCATCTTCCCTAGCCCACTCTTCAGGCCCAATTTCCAATTTCTTTCATTGAATAAATACATAGTGAGTACTCACCATGCATTGGACGCCATATTCTGGACTGGGGATAGAGAAATTAAAACCTTACTTCCTATCCTCGAGGGAGTCACGATCCAGTGAAGGACTGAAACAGTTACTCTCTGTTGTTTAGGAAGATCTATCGAGAGGAAGAGCCAGTATGTGTTCCTGGCAGGAGGAACACATACCAAGATACTGGGGCAAAAGAGGGGGTGGGGCATTCAAGGAACTGCCAGTTTCTCTGCTTTCTCTGTGAAGCATCAGGCAAGTGTTGATGCCAAGAGCAAGAGGGAAAAGTGTGCATGGCAGACGGGAGTTACCTAGAATATGTAAGTTCAAGGAGACAGAAAGTAGAATAGAGGTCACCAGGGACTGTGGGCAGGAAGGAGAAGATATATGAATACAGAGTTTTTGTTGAGGATGAAGAAAGAATGTTAGATACTGATGGTTGTGACATTTATACAACACTGTGGATGTGATTAATGTCACCAAATCATATACAATAGATAGTTGAAATGATAAATATTGTGTGTATATTACCACAATAAAAACAATGATTTAGAGTGTGCATGGCTTTGTGGAGACTGGGGGGAGTTTGAGACAGCCATGGTGGAGAAAAGGAATGCGAGCCAGCCAGAGACATGGCACGAACGTGCTGGCAGCTCTCAGTCCATCAGCCCTGTGTCACCTGCCTGTGTGGTTCTGCGATTTGAACCACAGCGTGTGGTGGCCTGGACAGAAGAGTGGATATAGGGCTTTTTTCAGACAGGCGTGGGAGAGCTAGAAACTAAAACAGCTGTGTGTGTGTGTGTGTGTGTGTGTGTGTGTGTGTTTGTGTGTAATGAGAAAATGGTTGAGAGGCTGGCTCATGAACTTTAAGCCAAGGCTTGGAAGGGTGTGAGGCCAGAGAGGGACTGATTAAGTAAAGGAAAAGCAAAAGATCATGAGACAAGATGAGGAATGCTGGAAAGATCCAAGATCATCCTAGAAGCTGAGATGAAGGTTGAGATTTTGAAAGCACAGCACTGCAGGCGGTGGCTGAGCCCAGGGCGTGTCCATGGGGGTGGGTGGGTTAAGGGACACTGGAGACAAAGACCTCGGCAGTTGTGAGTTGAAGGAACTAAACTCTGCTGAAGATACGGGAAAAGATCCTGTGGTCACATGACCTTTCTTAACAAATGACGTATTGTTTACTCATTTGTCACATGCATCCATTAAGTGTCCACTTTGTACCAGACACAGCCGTAGGTGCTGGGAATGAGAGTCCAGGAAGAAAGACAATTCCCTGCTCTTCTGGAATTTACAGTCTAGTGAAGGGGCAAGCTGGGCAATAGCCAAAATAAACAGACATAAAATATCACGTGGGCATGTGCTATGGTCAGAGTTAATGAGGCTTGACCATGTAAGAGGGACACGCCGAGGTGGTCAGGAAGGGCCTCGAAAGAAGAGAGAGTTATGCAGAGACCTACGAGTTAAGAAAATCAAGTTCGGTCAACTATTTTATTTATCTATTTATCTATTTATCTATCTATCTATCTATCTATCTATCTATTTGTTTGTTTATTTATTTATTTATTTATTTTTATTTTCTTTGAGAATGCTATGTGCCAAGCACAGTTCCCGGCACAAGGAATGCAAAGATACATGAAACAGAGGCCCTGGTCACACAAATAGAATAGAGATATCATAATATCAGTGAAATCCAGAAAGATCTCCCAGGACTCCAAGGATGGATTTGGACTTGTAATTTTTCCTAATTGATACCAGGAGTTTTTCTTTTCTTTTCTTTTTTTTTTAAAGATTTTTTTTATTTATTTATTACAGAGCGAGAGACTGAGAATGAGAGGGGAGAAGGTCAGAGGGAGAAGCAGACTTCCCGCAGAGCCGGGAGTCCGATATGGGACTCGATCCCGGGACTCCGGGATCATGACCTGAGCCGAAGGCAGTTGCTCAATCAGCTGAGCCACCCAGGCGCCCAGGAGTTTTTATTTTCAATAATGCCTACAAAATATTTTACTAAGAAATAAATTATACCAACAATATATTATTGGTAATGAATGGCCAATGGGGCACAATTGAAATGATATAGCATTATCATTGCAGCATTATCCTATATGGGAGAAAAAAAAATGTTTGACGAAAAGGAGAAGACAGGAGAAAAATACATATTACATGATAAAAGTAATTTCCATTGCCCCAGAAACTCTTAAACATAATCCCCTTTGTATTCACCACATTATTATAAGGCACTAACAGGAAAACACTTAACATTTATAAAAATCAGCTACTCTTGGACAATTTCTGTTGAAGAGGTATGTCTTGAAGTTCACACTTTTTAAAATATCAGAAATTGAAATATACTTTATAATATTGATTCACTCCTTATAATGTTGTTAGTGACAACAAGAAAGTGTCACTGGGTGTTGACAGAATTCAGCCTTTGTCCTCCTAGTCCATCATTGCATCTGAAAAAATCAGGGACTGGGGGACCAAAGTTATTTTGAGGACCTCATTTCATGAAAAAACCCAGAAATTTTATTAGCTAACCAGACTTTCCCCAGCAGCTCTAATGAAAGATTTGAATACAAGTCAACTCTCGATTACTTTAATTAATGAACTAGGTTTACTCTCATGACTGACCAAGATGACATTTCTTTAATGGTTATAATATATTGTTTCACAACCTCTAAAGTTCTACAAACAAGGGAGGAAAAACACTATCCGTTTAGGTGGACAAGGGCTCTGGAGAGGGGCCAGGGAGCTGTGGGGGAGTCAAGTGAGAGCTGGAGTTAACCACGGAGATCAGCCTTGAGTCTTGGTTCTGTAATTTATTAGCTGACAATCTTGTCATATAATTTTTCTGAGCCTATATCTTTGCCTGTTTTTTTTTTTTTAGGCGAATGCCTACTTCTTGTGTTTGTTATATTAAGTAATCAATACAAAGTGCTTTATCCTACCCAGTGCTTAACTAGGGCAAAGGCTTATTAGTGAAAAATTCCTAAAGAAAATATCATATCTACTCAGATTAAGTAACAAGTTGGGAGTTACTGCTGAGATCTCGGCAAAAGATTTGCCTCTAGAATGTGGACTGTATGCTGCCCGTCTTTTAAGATGCCTAGGGTTTGCTCCATCTGTATCTCTGGAATAAATAGAATGGCAGTGGGAGGTCAGCCCAGGGAAGGGGACGAGGTTCCCAGCCCCTTCTGACTGTCCACACCACCCACTTAACTGCCGTTAACGCATGTCAGCAAATGGACACAGGGCCACCAGAGGAAACCTGTGTCATTCCGGAGAAAGACACTTGTTGAATGAATACAGTTTTTCTTAATTTTTTATTAACATATAATGGATTATTTGCCCCAGGGTACATGTCTGTGAATCATCAGGCTTACACATTTCACAGCATTTGCCATAGTACATACCCTCCCCAATGTCCATAGAATGAATACAGTTTTTAAATGCAAGTAGGCAATGTACCAGCTCCAAATGTAGATTGTCCCAATCTTTCCCATTATCTACAACAGCTTCCGTTTGGATAGCACTTTGAATTTATAAGCCTCTCTCACATATAGTTTAACTCTGATCAGGGTAAGTGGAATAAATGTTCTTATTTGCATTTGACAAGGAAGGAACCTGATGTTTGGGGAGGTTAAGTAGCTTCTACCAGTTCTGTGGCTTATCATTCTCCAAGCTAAGATTTGAGTTCTATTCTTATTCCTCCGCAGTTCATCACTATTCTCTGCCACTCTTTAGTGTCTTCTTGTTATTTGGTATGATGCTCTGCAGAATTTAGCTGGACTAGAATCTCATGAGGATTGCAGAATTCTAGCAATTCTGCAATTCTAGGATTGCAGAAATCTAGCGTAGGCTAGATGATGTTAATAATGATACCTACCATTTAATGAATGCTCATTATAGGCTAGGAACCATTCTAAGTATTTTACATGTACTATTGCACTGGCTCCTTACCCAAACCCTCTGAGGGCAGCCCTATCATTATTCCCATTTTATAGATGCCAAGGCCGAGGAACAGAAAAGAATAGTAACTTGTCCAAATCACACAGCCAGTTGGTGGGAGCCAGGGTATCAACCCAGGTGTCTGCCTCCTTTACCTGCCTCACCACTTTACTGCCCTAGGGAGCCAAGGAGCTGCCTTCCCCAGCTCTTCAGATGATAGGTTTATTGACCTTAAAGAGCTGGGTAGCACCCAGCTAGTGCTTCACAGTGTATGCTTGAGTGTCCCCCAAAGACGCTGAGGTCTAAAACTAGCCTCTACATGCAGGCAGTCATTGCAAAATGGATGAATTTTAACAGTCAATTTGCCTATTTCAGTAGAGCACGGTTGTGTTCGAAGTTACATTTGTTCAACCTTTACGGCTGAATAAACAGGCTGAAGGACGCCACAGGGTGTCCGCAAGCAGGCAGCAAGATGATTCCAATCACTAGACGCTGCTTCAATTCCGGTTGCCTGTGAACGATACGTGATTTGTGACACATTGACCCAGGAGCTCCCGTGTGGTAATGATAGTCCCCGAAAGCATATATGAAAAATACAGAAAGGAATTACAGTATGTGTGAAGTCAGTGAAATATTATGACGTGACATTAAGCCCGAAGGTTCCAGGCATTTATCAATGTACAGGAGGAAAATACTAAACATAGCCAGAGATTTTGATCGGCAACGCAGAGTTCACAGCTAACATTAAATTTGCTTCCAAGAAAGCATGGAGCCCAACAATATTTTAATTAACAGAACAACACCCAAAAGCAGCAGTCACAGCTGTTAGCGTTAGAAGATTGGCAGATTCAGAGCGTGGCAATGGGGCACTAAGACACGCCCGCTGGGACAGGTACGAATTGGTGACGAAGAGCTAAGGATCCAGCATGAAAGCCAGCTTCTCCAGAACTTTCAGCAACATTTTTTTATGAGGAAATAAATAATATGAGATTGCATTTCAGAATCTCCATAACAAGACCTTGAAATATAGCCTGAAGGGAGCGCTGAAGGAATGGTTGCCACATCACATTTCTCTGGGGGAAAGAGCATGCATGGAAAGAGTCACAGTGAGCTCTTTACCCTTCTATTGTGCGCGGAGGGGAAATGGGTCACTGTAAGGAAGGTAATTTCCTACCAAAAGGCTGAAAAACAACATGAAATAATGGTTCAAAACCATAGGCTCCTGGCAAAGGTTTGCTGGCCTGGTACAGTTAGAAGAAACCGAATTCTTTTTTTAAGCAGAGTCTTCTGACAACGAAATACTCTGCACAGGAACTTCTCCATTCTTAAGTATAAGGGGTGATGGCACAGGATGGCCGAACATGGAAGGGGGAATAGGAAAGATGAGGAGTTAATGGAATTGCAGAGTCACTGGCATTCTTATATATAGGAGGGTGAATGGTCTTGCTTGTTGCTCGTGGTTGTGGATGCAGTGATGATGAGCCTTAATTCTACATTAAGAGAAGGTGAAGAAAATACATCTTTTTTCCCCTTTGTGTTCACAGTTGTTAATCATAGTATGATTTGTAATTTCCGAAATTTGGAATGAAATGTCCAAATTAATGAAGGTTTTAAAATAATGTTATGATGTGTCTCTCCAACAGAAATGTATATATTCACTAAAAACTACATTTTAAAAAGTTTAATAGACTGGGAAAATTCTCACAGTCTAGTACTAAGTGAAAAAATTTTTCCAAATTTGGTATGAAAATTATTCCAGTTTTTTTAAACATGCAAAGAAAAAGCTGAAAAGGAAAAACTTTCAAATGTTATCAAGCCCTCTCTCTCTGGTAATATTACGGGTAATTTTAATGTTTCTATTTATAATTTTCTGTGTTTAAAAACTATAATCATTATTATGTACTCTATATTTTAAATTACTAAACTTGATATAAGAAAAGAGGGATAATTAATGACAATGAAGCCGTATAGCCACAGGCATAATTAAAATTTATATTTATACTAAGTAGCAGGCTCTATAATAACCAGTCATCTAAAACTACAATAGAATATTTATTCAGTCAGAAAGTGATCCCACTATGGGCTGTTCACTAAAAAAGGCACATGGGATTCAGAAATAAAAGTATTAGTCCCAGCTGGGGTAGATCAGGACTGGGGCGGGGGTGCGGGGAGGCTGAGAGAAAGCAGTTACCCATAGTGCTCTATGATTGCTGGGCCCAAGGTGTCCCATAGGGACACAGGAAAGAGGGAACACCCCAGCTGCTGGGATCTGTGGAAGGCTTTCAGGAGGAGCTGACATCCGACTTGATTACTGAAGGATGAGTGAAAAAAAAAAAAAGTAGGGGAAGGTCTTTCAGCAGAGGGAGTGTACAAAGACGGAGCTGAGTGAGGGCAATAGCTTTCCAAAGTAATCGCATAGGAAGAATTTCAGGGGAGGAAAGAAGAAAATTTGACCAAACTCAGGACTCTGGAGATGGAGAAGCAGAGAAAGATTGATACGATATTAGGAATTCTGGAGGAGTGTGACGGGTGGTGGCATCACCGGATAGATAACACAGGAATTAGAGATGGGAGAGCAGGAAAAATTAGAGATCTTCATTAGTAAGGTAAATATAATCTATTTTATAATCTATTCATTCTACAAGTTCTGATTGAACACTACTGTCAAGGACTGTTCTCGGCGCTGAGTATGCACTAGTGAGTCAGGCAGACAAGGCCTCTGCTCTCATGATGCTCCACGTTTGCCTGGGAGAGAGACCACAAACAAACAAGAAAATGTCTGAAATGATAAGTGCCATAAAGAAAATTGTTGCACTCATGGATGCTACGGGAGGAAGTAATCCAGTTATTTAGACTGGGTGTCAGGAAAGGCCCCTTGGAGGGGCGCAGGAAAGATTTAGGGATAGGACAGCAGCGTGATAATGATAATGTTAGGACAGCAGTGTGGTAGCATTCACTGACTGGATCCTTTCTTTTTGACAAGTGGGTTATTTCATTAAATCCACAGTATAATCTCATAAGTAGGTGGTGATGAGGGGCAGAAACTTGCCAGAGTCAAACACAACTCTGCCTCCAGCCACTCTCTCTCTCTCTCTCTTTTAATTTAAATTCAATTAGCGAAGGTGGCTGAGTGGCTCCGTCACATAGAACACCCAGTGCTCATCATGTGCCCTCCTTAATGCTTGTCACCCAGTTACCCCATCCCTCTGCCCAACTCCCCTCCAGCAACCCTCAGTTTACTTCCTACAGTTAAGAGTCTCTCATGGTTTGGCTCCCTCTCTGATTTCTTCCCCTTCAGTTTTCCCTCCCTTCCCCTACGATCCTCTGTGGCTACACTCTTAAACACAAGTACTTTTACGTGTACCAAGTTGGGCCATGACAGGTAAGGGATGAAACTATGGGAAGGAATACAATTGCCCAAGGACAGGAAAACATGAGGCAAAAAAGGGGAGGGTGCTGAAAACTGAAACCTAGGGAATGCCAACACTGGGGGTGGGGAGGGGGAGAGGAGCTCTGAGGACCAACACCTCAGCCATGTGGCCTGACAGCCATGAGACAAGCCAGTGTCACAAGGAAGCAGATGGTCAGCAGTGTCCCATTGTCCACATGACCTAGAAAGGACAACAACAATGCAAAACATGCATTAGATTTAGCAACCAGACAATTAGTGGTGACCTTGGCAAGACAGGTTTCAGTGAAGTAGTGAGGGAGGCCAGATTGCAGGGCTGATAAAGGAAGATTTCTTTTTCCAAGAGAAACAGGATAGAGGCAGCATACCTTGTTATGGGGGTTTTGGTTTGGTTTAACGCAGGGTGAGCCTTTTCAGAGGAAGGTTGAGAGTAAAAGATATAGAGGCTGTAACTGATGAGCAAAGTCCTCAGAGAGACAAGAAAGG
>JAPYYJ010004648.1:0-10214 GCA_028533885.1 Nasua narica
AGAAGAAGTGGTATATATATTCAATGGAATACTATGCAGCCATCAAGAGAAACGATATCTTGCCATTTGCAACAACGTGGATGGAACTAGAGGGTATTATGCTAAGCGAAATAAGTCAGTCAGAGAAAGACAATTATCACATGATCGCTCTGATATGAAGAATTTGAGAGGCAGGGCAGGGGGTTATGGGGGGGTGGAGAAGAGAAATGAAACAAGATGGGATGGGGAAGGAGACAAACCATAAGAGACTCCTAAACTCACAAAGCAAACTAAGGGTAGCTGGGAGGTGGGGGGGTAGGGATATGGACATTGGGGAGGGTATGTGCTATGGCAAATGCTGTGAAATGTGTAAGCCTGATGATTCACAGACTTGTACCCTGGGGTAAATAATACATTATATGTTAATAAAAAAATTAAAAAAAAAAAAAAAAGAGAGAGAGAATTAGAATTTGAAAATATCAAGAGTAGAAACCATAAAATAAGTAGATATATATCTTCAACAAAATTCTGAACAGGTAAAATTGAATAGCTATTATGAACAGACTGCAAAACTTAGAGTTATATTCAAAAAGAGGTAGCCAATAGAATTTAAAAAGTTAATAGAATGCATAAATGGTAGATTTATGAAGAAAGCCATATCCAAAAGTTTGCAAGAGTAGAAGAGAGGAACACAAAGCACAGAGATCAAACTCAGAAGGCTATTTATTTTGGAAGCTCCACTAGTACGATGTTCTAGAGGTTATCCAGAGAGTTTTAGTTTGGAGACTTCCAAGTAACATGATCAACAGCTGCTGCCTCTACTGCTACATACCACCACAACATCATGAAAATATTCAGTGAAACAAAAAGCATAATGGGAAAAAATACAAAGGTGTTTCATACTGTTACGTTCTGAATCAGGTTTTATGATTTAGAAAAACAAAACAATGAAGAATGCCATTATCGCCTGAAACATTATGAGACACATAAATAAAGAATTCTGACAGAATTAAACTCTAGAAATTTTCATTTCGCATGTATTCCATTCAGTAATTTGTCGGCGGTGGGAGGTGGGGGACAGATTAAGGCTGGGGGAGAAAAAACAAACAAACATGATTTTAGTTGAGACAATATGGACCAAAGAAATCTTAAAGCCAGAATGTGACTGAGAGCTGTGTCAAGTAAGCTTATCCCCTCTGGATAGCTGAAAAGATGTGACCTTCACAAAAGTAGGCTGAAACTGAGGGACACTGACAATTAATTAACTATACTTTCTAAGAAACACTGGGCCTGCACGGCTCTTATCCTGTAGAGAAAGATAAAGCCATTGAAAAAAATCTAACTATGCAAAAGGAAATCCTGCAATACTTGGAGAATATAGGCATTAGGGGTAGTACTTAAAAGATATAGAATACATACATATTTGGAATGGAAATTTCAGGAACGAGGAAAAGAAATGTCGGAGAAGCAAAAAAAATTAAGAAAAATGGTAAATATATATGCAAATCTAAATCTATTTGCAATATGGAATAATGATAATAAGATGGGATCAGGAAGGAGACAAACCAAAAGAGACTCCTAAACTCACAAAACAAACTGAGGGTGGCTGGGGGGATACGGGGGGGGGGGGGGTAGGGATAGGGTGGCTGGGTTATGGACATTGGGGAGGGTATGTGCTATGGTAAGTGCTGTAAAATGTATAAGCCTGATGATTCACAGACATGTACCCCAGGGCAAATAATACATTATATGTTAATAAAAAATAAATTATAAAATGCTGGACAAAAATATTTGTGTAAGGAGATGGCTGATCAGTGTTACTGTCCTGTACAATACTTGCATTCTTTGGGAAACCAGTCAAGTTGTTAATCGAATGTAGACCCAGGTTAGTAATACATGTTTCAACAGCAAACATTAAAGGAACAAAAATAAAGTATGCAACTTCAAAGTTAGCAGAGGGGAAAAAAGAAATGAATAGGAAAGTATATTCAATTGATAATTTAAAAAAAAGACTGAGGAGGAACAACATTTCAGGGTTTGAGGGAGGCTGGGAGCAAAATACCACATAATACCTCTGGTAGGGCCTTTAACTACTTACGAGTTTCTTGTTTATATGCCCAAGTAGTGGGTTGGTTTTTATGTTTATGTGATTTCTATTCTAGAGATACTTTAAAAAAACTTTCATACTGTTAACATATATTTGTTTACTAAAGGAATTACAAAAGTATACAATAATTTGTGGTTTTCAGAGCAAAAGCAGGTTCAAAAATTCTGGCGAACACATCAAGAATATCAATATCACTTAAAATGGATGTTTCCTTTGTCCTTTACAGCAATGTGTAAGGATTTTATCATGGAATGAGAGAATTTTAACAATGTTTCTACTGAGTTATTTAATAACACATGTGTCTATAAACAACTTAAATGTTTAAATATAGGTATCTAAGTAAATTGAAGATTATTTTTAAGATCTAATACTATGCACACATTAGAAATATAGTATAGAAAGTTATCAGTGGTATGGGAAAATGCTTAATATATGTTTAGTGAAAGTTTTCCTAAGAGCATACAGCATGATACCTTACTGAAGATACATACATCACAAGACAAAAAGTGACTTTCAGTGTTTCCCTTTAAGAATTCCCTATTTTCCAAATCTATAATAATCATGTGTTGCTCTTAGGAGATAATTACAAAACAGAATAATCCATAATTTGACAACACATTATAGGCCACTGAGCAAACAGTATTAAGGTTAATAAACTTCTCATTTTTTGCATAATCAGAATCCCATGGTTTAAAAAACTTTATTTTGAGAGAGACAAAGAGTGGGGAGAGGGACAAAGAGAGAGGCAGAGAATCTCAACCGACTCTGTGTTGAGTGCGCAGCCCGATGCAGGGCTCAATCTCACAACCCTGAGAACATGAACTGAGCTGAAACTGAAAGTAGGACACTCAACAGACTGAGCCACTCAGGTGCCCCAATATGACACTGAATCTAAGAAAATAATCCTTAATGTTGGTGTGTAATCCACATAAATCAACCATCAAGGCCACTATTTCAGGATCTAAGCCTCAGCTAATCAACAATATAAATAAATGCACCACAAATTAAGTAGGTGTTTATGTGACAACACAGTGTAGTGAAAGCCTTCACTAGTGCTTTTTGTGTGGTTTGATTTTTGTGTGTGAATTTTTAGAAGAAATTCTCCAGAAGCTTTTCACATCCTCTGTGTCTCAATGAACATTCTGAAAAATTATACAGGATAAATACATACATAAATCACTTCACTAGAAATTTGTTTTTAACATTATCCCTTACCTCATAACAAAGAAAAAAAAAACACTTCATAAAGAGGAATATACTCATTTTGAAAAATATTGTTGATTCTAGAATTCCTAGAATTTTAGGTCTTAAAATATGTAGGATTTAAGAGTAATTCAGTTTTTGGTAAAATGTGGAGGAATCAATTAAAAAATAAAAAATAATAAATATTCAAAGCTTACCTGTTAAAATTTTGCTTGCTATTTGTCTATGCATATTTTTAGTATATCAGTTTTAACACATGTGTGAATAAAAATATTCCAAGTTTCTTTTTTATCTTTAAGTTAAATATTTAGTAAGTGCCTTCTGGAACATAAAACAATGCTATGCCTTTCCTTTATTCAATTTATGTTTAGTGTGAATGTCATTGTTTCTCAGATTTCTTACTGTTATTGTTTTAATTATCCAGATCTTTTTCACAGAAACTTGTATACATAGGAAATCAATTACCAAGAAAGGGAAATATAAGACAAAAAAAAATCATACTATTATGCCTTTGGAGGAAGAATTTTTCAAGACTTAAAAATCAACCAGCTGTTCAAATAAATAATGTATGCTGCAGCTGGCTCTTACATAGGCCCGAGTGTCCAACAGTAGCAGATGTCCCAGTTTTATAAATGTGCTCATAGAGGAAGGTCCTAAATTGAGATTAAAACAAATTACGATGCAAGCCTACAAGTGAACATTGGATTATAGAAATAACAAATTTTTTCTAAAAATTTCTGTAGACATCAAAGCAAAATGATGATGAGAGATATGAAAATATCCTATAGCCTCAAAAGAGTGAACTGATCACTATGCTGCTTTGTTGTTTATATAAGTTCTTTCATCTCTATCCTTGCAGGAGAATGTGGTTTTTTTTTTTTTCAATTTAGAACTGTGCTTAAAATCTAGAGTAAAAGCAATTCAGACACTTGACATTGATCTGCCTACAGTGATCTACATGAGGACCTGTTTGAACCTAGAACTGGTGAATGCCAAGATGAAAAATCTCCAACCAAAAATTTAATGTAAACATAAAAATATGATACAAGCCCTGTCCTCAAGAATGCTCACCTAATGAGGAATAGAGATTTGGCCAAGTAACAATATTTTAACCCCAACAAGTCAAGAGTACACAAAAAACAACAGTAGCACAGATAAGTAATACCACGATGAGCGAGAGAGAAGATCAAAGAAACTCTCCATAAAGAAGTTGACGAGCAAATTGGTCTCAAGAGACACTCAACACATAAACAACATAGTAGGAGGGGGCAGTAGTCTAGTCAGAAGGAATATTCTGTTTAAGGTCATGTATTTGAAGAAGCATAGTACATACGTTTGGAATGAATGAAATACACGGTTGAAAGTAGAAGCAATAGTGTAGGGTGAAAGACAAGGGATGTCACAGACACCATACACTATGCTATGCAGTTGTATATACAATAGCCTTTAAACAAAAGAAATCCACCTAAAATTTTTTGAGAGATGGAGGAACATGTATTGGATTTTTCACATTAGTAAAGTAAAATTCCTTCATTTCCCTGTACATATTAACATATGATGTATTATTTGCCCCAGAGGTAAGGTCTGTGAATCATCAGGCTTACACACTTCACAGCACTTACCGTAGCACATACCCTCGCCAACGTCCATAACCCAGCCTGAACGAGCTATGGAGTCAGGCAGGATGACAATATTTCCCAAACTCTTATCCTGAGTGCTAAGTTTTTCATAAATCTGAAACAATCTTCCTTTTTAAATTATTAACCTAGTTCCATCTCTGTTCCCACATCAACTTCATTTCAATACACTGGACTAGACCACTGTACAAAAATACTATCTGGGAGCACCTGGGTGCCTCAGTCTTGGTTAAGCGGCTGCCTTAGGCTCAGGTCATGATCCCAGACTCCTGGGATCCAGCTCTGTGTTGGGCTTTCAGATCAGTGGCAAGCTTGCTTCTCCCTCTTCCCCATTTATGCTCTTTTTCAAATAAATAAAATCTGAAGAAAAAAAAAGATCTGATCTTCCCCATATCTGTCTCCTAAACTTTTCACTCATCTTTACCCAGCAAAATTAATTACAGCTCTACTTTAATGCCTTTCAGAATACTTCTGTTTTATCCTCTGTTAATTCCTATAATAGTATCTTCTACGTGGTAGAATCTCAATAAAGGTTTGATAAATTCATTTTTTTAAGATGTATTTATTTTTTTTAAAGAGAGGTGGGGGATAGGGGTAGAGAGTTTGTGAGAGAAAGAATCTCCACCAGACCCCTGCTGAGCACAGAACCCAACACAGGCTCGATCTCCAACCATGACATCACGACCGGAGATGAAATCAAGAATCAGACGTAAGAATGAGATACATAAATTTAAATCAACTCTCTTGCTTCAGTACATGAGGAAACTGAAACTCAGAATAGTTGACGTGTTTATTCAGGATCAAAGAGCTAGTTCTGCTAGGGCAAAGTCAGATTCAACCCAAGACAAAATTTTCAGGCTACTTCTTTTTCAACCATACTATGAGATTCTTAATTTTAGTAAAAAAAATATGTGTGTGTGTGTGTGTGTGTGTGTGTGTATTAGACAAAGAGAACACAAATGGGAGGGGAATGGCAGTGGGAGAAGGAGATAATCTACAGCAGACTCCATCCTGAGTGCAGAGCATCAACACAGGGCTTACTCTCATGACCCTGAGATCATGAGTTGAGCCAAAATCAAGAGTCAGACACTTAAACGACTAAGTCACCCAGGTGCTCCAGACACTCAAAGTGCTTCCATGTAGATGTTTCTCTGATATTATAAACTCCACACAGTCACATCCAAATTAATTTCTCAACATTTCCTACCTTACATGCTCTTGCCAGTATCTGTTCATTAAATCGCCAGTGACACAATTGTCTAGATTTAAAACCGCAGTCAGCTTGAATGTATCTGCCTCTATCCACTTCTATCTAGGGCCTCACTTATTATCAATTTTACCTCTGTGGTGCTTCTTTGTTCTGTTTTACTCTATGCGGGACTTTTGAAATAAGATCCTAACTGTTGTCCCTACTGCCATTAAATTCAGTCTTCATCCAATGTAAACTATATACCAAGACTACATCTTCACAAAGTACAATGTTAGGCCACTGCAATGGTAAAATAAAGTTTCAATGCCCCTGAACACATTTTGAAGTGTTTAGCTAATACAATTAGTCAAGAAAATTAAATATTTGCAAGTATATATTGAAAAAGACTATTTTGGGGGCATATTTTTGAAACAAAATACCCCATTCTCAATAGTATAACTTTCAAACTTATTAAGTACCTGAAAATCATAAAAAAACATTTTATAATGAAAATAAAATGAAGTACATAAACTTATATAATAACATGAGAATATCAAAATCAGTAGAATAAAAAGATCTAAGTGGAGATAAATTCTATTTTCTTGAAATATTACAAAGGCATATAAATGAAAATAAATATATGATGAATGTTAATGCTTAGCATTTTTTATTGCATTTGTTTGGGGAACCATAAGAGTTTAAAATGAGTACAGAAGAACACATGTCCAAAAAAAGCTGACAAAAGTTCAAAAAAATAAATGAATAGTATAAAGGAAACTTATTCTACCAATGTTGTAGTTTACTACTGCTGTGTTACAAATTATCACAAAATTAATTAAGTGCTTAAAACAGTGCCCATTTACTATCTCACAGCTCCTTAGGTTAGAAGTCCAGCACTGCATTCCTGGGTTCTCTGCTCGGGGTACCACAAGACTAAAATCAAACAGTCAGCTGGCTGGATTCTCATCTGGAGATTGGGGTTTTTCCAAGCTCCTTCCTGTTATTGGCAGAAACCGGTTTTTGTAACTATATATAGAAGTGAAATGCCCCTTTGTTTGCTGACGGCCAGACAGGGAACAACTTTCAGTTCCTACAGGCCACTCTTGGGTTCTTAGCCCATGTAAGTAATGGAGTGCAAACATTCTCATGATTTTTTTTTTTCCTAACACAGAAAATTTTGCTTTTGACAGGCTCATGTTGATAAGGTTATGTTCATCTGAATAAGGTCCCTTCCTTAAAATCAACTGTGCTGCTTAAGGTGAGATAATTATGGAATATGTCAGCATCTTCACAGATTACATCCATACTCAATGGGAGAGTGTTACACAAGGGTGAGAGTTACCAGAGAATCCTTTAAAATGTTGGTATCACAACAAGAAACTGTACTGCAAAAACAAAATAGAGCAGTACCAGACGTATGTACAAAAACAAGGCATTTCAACTGAGTGGGAAAAGAGTGGCTTATTTAGTAACTGTGGTTGGGACGACTAGCAATCTAATCGGAAAAATATGGGCTGATCAAGAATATGAAATGCTTCTTAGCTATTCAAGCGGACATATCAAGTGGTTAGCTGAATAATAACAAGAGTTCAGGGGAGAGATTTGGATTACAAATATTAACTTGAGAACAGTATGCACTTAGTATTTAGAAACATCTAGTTGAAGGATGACATATAGAAAAGATTGTGGCTAGAGAAGACAAACCTCCCTGGTATTTGAAAAAATGTTGGATTAAGAGGTGCTTGCATAAAGACATTATTTAGCATTCTTTTTTTAAAAAAATCAAGAAATTCCACCTGTAAGCATTATCATATTCATATTAGAAAATGGTGGGTTTACTAAAGTAATGACTTTATCATAAGGTGTGATACCCAAGATAAATTCAACATTAACTTATTTTCAAAGAACAAAATCAAACTATAAGGATTTCAGTAAATTCACACTGTTTATGGCTATTCGGATTCTTTTCTGGTTCCATACAAACTTTAGGATTATTTGTTCCGACTCTGTGAAAAAAGTTGATGGTATTTTAATAGGGATTGCTTTGAATGTATAGATTGCTCTAGGTAGCATAGACTTTTTAACAGTATTTGTTCTTTTTTTTTTTTCTAAGATTTATTTTAGAGAATGAACAAGTGAGCAAGAGCAAAAGAGTGAACAATCCCAAGCCGGGGAGAAAGCCAGAGGGAGAAGCAGACTTCATGCTGAGCCAGAAGCTCGATGTGGATCATGACCCCAGGACCCCAGGATCATGATCCATACCAAAGGTAGTCGCTTAGCCAACTGAGCCACCCAGGCACCCACAAAATTTGTTCTTCCAGTCCATGAGGCATGGGACATTTTTCATTTCTTTGTGTATTCTTCAATTTCTTTCATGAGTGATCTATAGTTTTCTGAATACAGATCCTTTCCCTCTTTGGTGAGGTTTATTCCTAGGTACCTTACAGGTTTTGGGGTGCAATTTTAAATGGGACTGACTCCTTAGTTTCTTTCTTCTGTCTCATTGTTACTGTATAGAAATGCACACTGATTTCATATCCTGCCACCTTGCTGCATTCCTGTATGAGTTCTAGCAATTTGGGGATGGAGTCTTTTGGGTTTTCCACGTAGAATATCATGTAATCTGGGAAGAGTGAGAGTTTGTCTTCTTCTCTGCTGATTCAGATGCCTTTTATTTCTTTGAGTTGTCTGATTGCTGAAACTAGCATTTCTAGTTTTATGCTGAATAGCAGTAGTGATAGTGTACATTCCTGCCGTGTTCCTGACCTAAGGAGAAAAGCTCTCAGTATTTCCCCATTGAGACTGATATTCCCTGTGGGCTTTTCATATATGGCTTACATGACATCAAGGCATGTTCTCTCTATCCCTACACTGTGAAGAGTTTTGATGAAAGAAGGGTGCTGTACTTTGTCAGATGCATCTATTTAGAGGATCATATAGCTCTTCTTTTTTTTTCATATAGCTCTTCTTTTATTTATGTAACATATCACATTATTTGCAGATGTTGAATCAATCTTGCGGCCCAAGAATAAATCCCACTCGGTCAGAGTGAATGATTCCTTTTAATAAACTATTGGATCCTGCTGACCAGGATCTTGGTGAGATTTTTGCATACATGTTCATCAGGGATATTGGTCTGTAATTCTCCTTTTTGGTGGAGTCTTTGTCTGGTTTTGGGATCAAGGTAATGCGGGCCTCACAGAACAAGTTTGGAAGTTTTCCTTCCATTTCCTATTCTAAAACAGCTTCAGAAGAACAGATATTCATTCTTCTTTAAAAGTTTGGTAGAATTCCCCTGGGAAGCCATCCAGCCCTGGACTCTTGTTTTCTGGGAGATTTTTGATTACTGTTTCAGTTTCCTTTCAGGTTATGGGTCTGTTTAGGTTTTCTATTTTTTCCTGTTTTAGTTCTGGTAGTTTAGATGTCTCTAGGAATACACTGTTAATTAACTGAATTTAAATTAAAAAATGATTTAGGGGCACCTGGGTGGCCTTGGGTTAAAGCCTCTGCCTTTGGCTCAGGTCATGACACCAGAGTCCTGGGATCGAGCCCTGCGTCGGGCTCTCTGCTCAGCGGGGAACCTGCTTCCCCCTCTCTCTCTGCCTGCCTCTCTGCTTACTTGTGATCTCTGTCAAATAAATAAATAAAATCTTTAAAAAAATGATTCAAAAAAATTGTCTTAAAAAAAATCACACTGTCGGTACTGGCACAAAAACAGACACATAGATCAATGGAACAGAATAGAGAGCCCAGAAATGGAACCTCAACTCTATGGTCAACTATCTTCGACAAAGCAGGAAAGAATATTCAATGGAAAAAAGACAGTCTCTTCAACAAATGGTGTTGGGAAAACTGGACAGCCATATGCAAAAGAATGAAACTGGACCATTTCCTTATACTACACACAAAAATAGACACAAAATGGATGAAAGACCTCAATGTGAGACAGAACTCCATCAAAATCCTTGAGGAGAACACAGGCAGCAACTTCTTCCTAGAAACATCACCAAAGGCAAGGGAAGCAAGGGCAAAAATGAACCACTGGGACTTCATCAAGATCAAAAGCTTTTGCACGGCAAAGGAAACAGTCAACAAAACC
>JAPYYJ010004649.1:0-10212 GCA_028533885.1 Nasua narica
GTTCCATGTGTGCTCGAGAAGAACGAGTATTCTGCTGTTTTAGGGTGGAATGTTCTGTATATATTTATGAGGTCCATTTGGTCCAATGTATCATTCAAAGCTCTTGTTTCTTTATTGGTTTTCTGCTTGGATGACTTATCTGCTACTGAGAGTAGCATGTTAAGATCCCCTGCAATTAATGTGTTCGTATCAATTTGATTATTTTGATTAACAACTGGCTTGTGTAGTTGGCTGCTCCAATATTGAGGGCATAAATATATAAAATTGTTAGATCTTCTTGGAAGATAGACCCTTTAAGAATGTTGTAGTGTCCTTCTGTATCTCTGACTACAGTCTTTTAGGTTAAAATCTAATTTATCTGATATGAGAATTGCTACCCCCCCTTTCTTTTGAGGACTGTTAGCATGAAAGATGGTTCTCCATCATTTCACTTTCAGTCTGGATGTATCTTTAGGTTCCAAATGTTTCTCTTGTAGACAGCATATGGACAGGTCATGTCATTTTAGCCAGTCTGCAACCCTGTGCCATTTTATGGGAGCATTTAGACCTTTCATGTTGAGAGTAATAATCGAAAGGTAATTTTTTATTGATATCATATTCCCTGTGAAGTCCTTTTTTTAAAGATTGTAAGTTCCTCTTCTGTTTCACTCATGGGTACTTTTTTCTTTTAGAGATTCCCCTTTAATATTTTGTAGTGCCGGCTTCGTTGTCACCTACATTTTTAATCCTTGCTGGTCTTGGAAGATCTTTATCTTTCCATCAATTTTGAATGTCATCCTTACTGTATAAAGTATTCTTGGATGCATTTTATTTTAATTTAGCGCCCTGAATATGTCTTGCCAGCCCATTCTAGCTTGCTAGGTTTCTGTGGACAGGTCTGATGTAATTCTGATGGGTCTTCCTCTGTATGTAAGGCATCTCTTCCCCCTAGCTGCCCTCAGGATCTTTTGTCTAAGATTATAATTTGCAATTTTCACAATGATGTGTCTAGATGATTTTCTAGACTTGTTGATCTTGGGGGGTATCCTTTCTGCCTCTAGGACATGAACAATTGTTCATCCAGAATTTGTTCAACTATATCTTCTAGTCTTCTGTCTTTCACCACTCCCTCAGGGTTTCCAATAATTCTGACATTGGAATGTTTCATAGCATCATTTATTTCCCTATGTCTGTTCTCCTGGTTCCTAAGCAGTTTGTTCCAGCCCTCCTCCTGACTTTTCTTCTCTACCATCTTGTCCTCTAGATCACTAATTCTATCCTCTGTCTTTGTTACCCTAGCTGTTACACTATTTAGATTAGATTGGATCTCATCGATAGTATTTTTTTCCCAAATACTTTTATTTTTTCACTGATAGTGTTTTTTACATCTGTTATACTTGTTCTAAGTTCTTCCCTTAAGAGATTCTATGTTGTCATTAATGTTTTTCTCCATCCTAGCCATTGCCTGGATAATTGTTACCCTGAATTCCCTTTCCAACATACTGTTTATGTCCATATCCAATAGTTCTGAGGCAGAGGATGTAGTCTTGGATTTTTCCCATGTTGGGTATTCCTCCTCATCATCATTTTAATGAGAATTGGATGAAGGGATATATAGCTGAATATATTACCTATAATCCAGGCAAGGTGCATCCTGGAAGGTTTTGGAACAAATGGAATTCACCACCAAAAAGAAAAAATAAAGATAAAAAGAGAGAGGGAAAGAGAAAAAAAGAAATCCCAGCCAGAATGGACACCAAAAATAAGATTTATAAGGATCTTATTTTTAATAAGATATATAAAGAAATATGAACAAACGTAAAGATGGACAAAAGTCAATGACAAGAAATAAAAGAACCTAGTCAGAATGAACGCCAAGAATAAGATTTGTATAATACCAGAACAAAGGCAAATACGCAGAAATACTGACAGAAGGATAAGAAGGGAGGGTGGTTATAATGTGGGCGAGGAAGATTATTTCAGGTCTTCCTGGGTTTATCATTATAATAATCCTTTAGTTGTAATGTTAAGTAGTTTAAAAAAATTAAAAAAAAGAAACATGAGAATGAGTGAAAAAAAAGAAAGAAGAAAACGTGTATCTATGAAATATATATATTTTTGCATGTAATTGGGAGCTTTATGTATTGATTTCCCATAATGTTGGGGTTTATAGTTTTATTGGGATCCTGCAGTTATTGTCCTCTTGGTTTTGGCTTGTCTTCTGGGGGAGGGGCCTGCTGCATTGTTCTCTAGTCAATCTTGCTTAGGTTGAGTCGCCCTATAAGGGGTGGGTTCTGTGGAAACCAGCTTTTCAGGCTTTTTATCTCTGGACGTTTTTGCTCTTTTGTGGCTTCTTGCACCTTTTTGGAGGGTCCAAGCAAGGAATTTGCCCATACTCAGACCTCCATGTCACAGAGATGCCTCAGTCTGCTCCCCTCTGGGTAGTCTAGAATCCTCTGTCTCCCCTCTGCAAACTCCACTCACTGCAGCCTGCCAGAGGCAGTGCACACCTCCAGTCACTGTCCCAGTGGCCCTGTGAGGCCCTCGCTAGCCTCTGCATCCTCACATGACCAAAGCCACGAGTGATATCAGTCTGATAAACTCTGGTGGCTGCCCTTGCCAGACTGCTCTCTGGGCTCCTGGCCTGCACCAGGTGTGCTCAAATTCCAGCCTTCTCTTAGGCACTGGCTGGGAGTGCCTTAACTGTGAGGCAGGTGGAAGACATCCCAAAGTCCTAGAGACCACCAACTAGGGCTCCCACCCAGTCTCTTAGGGGCTTGCAGGACTGCACCCAGTCCATGGAGTGAAGCACAGAGCGGAAAGTTGCAGGCTCATGGACCACACCAGGAGCTCTAAGGCACTTGCAGGAGTGCACCCAGTCCATGAAATGTTGCAAGGAGCAGAATGCCCAGGTTCAAGAACCACAGACTGGACCGCCCCCCCCCCCCCGCCCCCGCAGGTCTCTCTTTGACTTGGGTGGTGGCTTGTGGTAGTGTCCTTCCTGGGAGCATGGGTTTAGGCCCGTGTCTGTGACCACCCACTTTCACTAGTTGCTCCTTAAGATCTTTTGCTCTTTTTAAGTGTTTTTAACCAGACTCTAAGTTAATGCTGGTCCCCAACCACAGGGCACTTTTGTTTGGGGTATTACTTTCATTTGGTCACTTCTGGTGGCTCTCTACCACTTCTATTTATCCTCCAATATAGGTTCCACATTCCAACTCTGCTTTACCTCTCCACTGTTGCCTTTTGCTCCTATAGAGATCCAGAAGCGAAACATCTTACTTCTCAGGCTAATATCATGGGTGTTCGGCGTGTTCTGGTAGATATCCAGCTCACTTTAGGGGACCGGTTGTAACAGGGCGTGCTACTTCTCTGCCATATGCCCTCCTCTCCCCTACCTTAACGATTCTGATAAGTCTGCTGTGATGCCTTGTTGTGGTTTTAATTTGCATGACTCTAATGGTCATGCAAATTAATAATGGACTCTAATGAGGAATATCTTTCCATGCATTATTTGCCATCTCTATATCCTCCTCTTTGATAAAATGTTTGCTCTTTTGCCCATTTCCTAGATGGATTCTCTTTGTTGTTGGTTTACTTATTGTTTCGTTTGATAGTTCTTTATATACTCTATGCACTAGTTGTTTGTTGGATATGTGGTTTGCAAATATTTTCTATTGAGTTGTACCTATTTATTTCGTCCTCCTTAGACTTCTGCAAAGAAGATTTTAATTTTGATGAGCTTTAGTTTATGAAATCTTCCTTTTACAAATCTTGCTTCCCCAATCATCAAAAATTTTTGCATGGTCCTAGATCCTGATGACTTTCTCCTATGTAATTTTCTACCACATAAAACACAGACAAATGAACCAACAAACACCAAGCAGCCCCAGAAATGTATGACCAGTTTACTGTGTTGGATGATGGACTTCTGGCCTCTCACACAGCAGCATGACTGCTGACCCTGCAAGCTCCTGTTTCATGCACTCCCAATGCTACTCCCATGGATGATCTCATCACTAGAGTGGATAACTGAGGTGTTCTTGCTAAGCCCAGAGATGAATCCTAGACACAGATTGAAATGTGTGTCCAAGTGCTGGAGGCACAGAGTCAGTGTTTCTTCATGTAACATTGGAGAGAGTTCTGGGGAACATGAGTGTAGGCCTTGGAGCTAGGGCCCAAATTTAAATTATCACTTAAGCCAAGCTGTTCTCTGCTCAGAAGGGAGCCATTCAACAAGGCACCAAGAAGGAAGTAGATTTGTATGAGGACACCTCCTTCCTTCCTGAAGATAAGAGAAGCTCTGATGCCCCATCCCCAGCTGTTCAGAGGGTTCAGAGTTAGAGTCGGGTATCTTCCCCATGGCCTGGACTCCTCTCCTGTTCTCCCTCCTTCTTCTCTGCAGAGATGCTTCTCCCCACAACTCAGCCCCCAGGGTAACCAGGGATCACTCTTGCCTTGACCTTCAGCTCAGAACAGAGGATGCTGCAGGGTATGTGCCCTCTGAGAATGAGACACTCATCCTCCTCTCTTTTAGGTTTGGTGGCTGATCCCACTCAGCCACCTGTGGTGTCCCTGGCCTTGGGGCAGAGGGCCAGTATTTCCTTCCAGGGAGACAGCTTTGGAAGCAGTTTGGCTAACTGGTACCAAAAAAAAAACCAGGCCAAGGCCCCATGCTGATCATATATGAAGATAACGACTTGCCTTCAGGGATCCCTGACCAATATTTTGGCTCCAAACTGAGAGATGCCACCACCCTGTCATCATATGACAACAATGGTGATGCACACAGTGACATAGGCAGATGGGGAAGTGAGACACAAACCCCTTCCCCATTTATGTTATACCTCTTTTAGCCCTAGAAGGACGGCAAAATGCAGTGAGCAGGTGTGGCCCAGGTTCCCAGATCCCCAGACCTTCCTCCATACTGTCCTCCAGGGAGGCTCTGCTCAGGAGGGATCAGAAGTGTATTTAAGGGTCATAAAACCAGGATGTCCTTTTGTCTATGCTGTTATAAGTTAGAGAAAGAGGACCTGAATAGAAGAACATACAAAGGGTGACATACACAGTGGTAACTGGCCCTGGATATACCTATGATGGTGACTGGACCACTCATCAGCCCAATTTTCCTCGATTAATCCCCAGAAATCCCCAACTCATCTGAGCTCTGGAAGCCCCAGGATCTTATGACAGCCTTGGATTCTGAACAGAGCAAAGCAGTGTAGTAGCAGACACTGATATGCACCAAGGCTTTCTCATGGATGACCCCCCCACTCCCCACCAAAACCTACTAGGCATCCCTGGAAACCCACAGCTGGGCCCTCACTGGGGCCTGGGAATTGCTATTGTGGAGAACTGTCTCCTAAAAAACTATGCCCCATCTCAGAGGATAAGTCAGGTCTACTCACTGCCTGAGGCCTGATCCCAGTACAAACTAGCTTTGCAGGGTCTCCTAGCTGAGTCATCAATTCTAATCACATTGTAAGTCTTGCCCAGTCTTTTCTCTTACATTTACTTTTCATGGAAATTTTTTCATGAAAAAATAAAATAAACATATTTGGAAAATAGATAGATAGATAGATAGGTAGATAGATAGATAGATAAAAAATTATTCTTGCTCAGAAAAGCCCAGTTTCAGTGATAAATTTTACCAATGTTTAAGGAAGAAATTGTTACAGAGATGGTGAGACACAGCTATAGAAATAACCCTCCCTGCATCCCAATACCAGCCTCCAAGATCTGAGTTCCAATACTAGAGCCGAAGGGAATGAGGCACAGAAGTGTTAAATCAAGATGAACATTAAGTCCACAAAGTATAAGGAGAATAGATGAGGGAATGGAAGTGATAATGGGATTACTCCTTGGGAGAGAGCTCCTGCATGATGGTTTCGGTATATTATCCAAGATTTTGTGTCTGTACACATAGGGTATTTTATGTAGTTTTCCTCTCATGTGATGTCTTTCTCTGCATTTGGTATCAGAGGACTTCAGAGAACCAGTAGGAAAGTGTTCCTGCTCCCTCCATATACTGAAAGAATTTGAATGGGATTATCACGGAACAATTTCAGTGTTACAAGATCAATTGTTCATGCACCACACCCAGTGCTCCATGCAGTACTGCCCTCCCCAATACCCACCACCAGGATCGCCCAACCCCCCACCCCTGCCCTCCAGAACCCTCAGTTTGTTTGAGCAAGAAGAATTTAATTGCTAATTCAAAGCTGTTCCCTTTGCGGTTCACAGATCTAACCAGATTTTCTATTTCTTCATGAGTCAATGTTCAAAATTTATGTCTTTCTAGGAATCTGTCCCGGGACTTTTTTAGGTTGAAAGATCGTAAAAAGGTCTATCAAGGGTATTATAATAGAAAGATACTAATCACAGGCTTTCTCATCCATATGATCATGAATGGGCAGGCACCTTCCTGTACCCCAGCTGGTCCCCTGTCCAAGTGCAGCAGCGCCCCCGACAGGCAGCTGGCAGAACTGAGAGGAAGAAGCTGTCTCCTTCAGGACCTGGATCATTCTGGCTGAGGCTGTTCCACTTCCCCTCTCAGCCTGGGCAGCCTTCCACCTGGTGCAGGGGAAGGCTGACGCCTTGCACCTGCCAGCTTCTGCTCTCCACTCTCCCTCTCCAGGCCTGCACTCCTTTCCTGGCCTTTCTTTCCTGTCAGCTATACTCCTCCCTCACATTCCTCCTCTGGTCAGCCAGTCTGTGGGGCACTGGGGAAAACAGCAAGAGGTCACCCATGTGGGACTTGAGACAGGGGGACAGGACCAGAGGCACATGTTGCAACTTAGTCCCAGTGGCCTCAGATAGGTGAGAGGCAGATGAAAGAGTGTAACCACTGCCCTGAGTGGCCTCGACCCCTTCAATATGGAGATATAAAGATGACCGTTGTTAGCACCTCTGATGTTAGATGATAATGGGATGAAACATGAGTACAGAACAGAAACATATGATTAATATATATCCAAACGTATTCATGTCAATATAAGGAAGAAACTTTCTATTTTTATCATGCTCATTTCTGCCACTACCCTGTGGTCAGTGGTGTCTGTAATTACCTTCTTCACTGTACACTCCATAATCACTTTCAGCAAATACCTGAGCTAGTTTTGATCCTCGCCAGTTGGGACGACCAAACCCTCCTGCCAGAAGGTGGGTCCATTATCTGACCTGCTGCATTGGATTATGGTGAACTGATGTCTGTAATCACAGTCCGGGGTATGCTAGGGCATCTCTTAAATCCCTATATTCCTGCTTACCCAGATTCTCTTGTAGACACATAATTGCCTGTGATAGTCATCATGACACACCCAGGCAGTGCCCCTAGTTTGGGTCCTGCCAGGAGGAGTCCGAGGGCCCCAGGACACACTCTCCACAACCAGAGAAGGGCAGTCATCCTCTCTTTCTCCCACCCTGGTCAGTCTCTGCTCAAAAGAACCCAGGGTCTGAATCCAGCACACCTGAGCTCCACTCCTGGACTTGCCCTTCTCTCCTCTGTTTTCCTGGGAATCTGGCCTCTCTGGGGGCCCATTTTATCTGCTGTGAAATGGGGAATTTCTACTGATGTGAGAACCACTCTTTATCAAATGAAATGATACAAATTTTGAAGAGTTTAATTAATTAGGCAAATGCAGTGGGGTCTCAGTGAGTTACCCTCGGTCATGGAGTCTCCTGTCTGCCTCTGTTGGTACACAAGGAAGTCTTCAGTTACTCTGTGATCTGCATCACATGTAATTGTACCCAAGTCTGAATTAGCAGATTCCCAATTGCACCAAACCACAGACCGGGTAGTTTAAAATCCTCCCACACCAATCTCCACAGGCTGTGAGTTTTAATACAACTAATAATAGTAAAAATTGCAGCAATTAGAGTAAAATAAAGATTTGCCTGCTCAACTGAACTTAGCACCAGAAGCATCACCTGTTGTTGTGATGACCCAACTACACAGACAGGGATGCAGGAAGCATCAGTCCTGATTCCTAAATACACAGGATCTGATGGCCGTGGGACCTCACACAGGACTGTCTGGACACTGACCCTTTTCAAATGCACTACACTGTACCCTGCGCTCTCCTTTCTGAAACAAGAAGCGGGCTAGGCCAGGGCATTTCAACCCTGGCACAGGTACAAGAATCATACCTGTCGTGCCTCCTGCACCCTGTATGTGACCTTCTGTGCTGAGCTGAGCAGGAAGGGGAGACAGTGGCTATGGGGGTGAGAGTCCCTGGTCCACACCATTTCTCAGGTGACAAGTGTTGTGGGGTGACCTGTAAGAGCAATGCTCCTGTTTGAGTCCTCCTCCCAGCAGGGGCAGCAGAGTTTCATTAAGGAGCAGCAGGACAGAGCCTGGGGCTGCCCACAGGGAGCCCCAGAGGGACACTGGGTCTGGGGATCAGCAGGGGTCCAGGGTTCAGTCCTCAGAAGGAAGCTGGAATGATCACTCCTATCTCTAGCTGCTGAAGGGACCTTATTCTGAGGGTTAGGCACACAGTGACACTAAGGACACTGACGGGAGTCCTGACACAGTGAATGCCTCTCCCAGGAAATGCAGCTCCCTGCCCTGTGCATCGCTGTTCTAGGAGCTGACTCGTCCAAGCTGGACATGTCGAGAACACCCTGACCACTCACCTTCTGCCTCTCTTTCCCACCTCCAGGAAGAGTCAGACTCAGGGCTGCAGCTTCTTTGCTCAGGAGGGTCTCAAGGGGTGGGGTGGTGAGTACTCGGAGCTCCTAGTGCCTGTAATGAGCAGCCACAGCCTCCTTTGAGACAGTCTCCAGAGTGAAGGGATTCTCACTATCTGAGGCCATAGCTCTGGTCCCTGAGCTGTCCTTATTCAGTAACAGGATGCAGCTCCTGCAGGGACCCTGACTCTGGCTACAAAGGTCACCCCAGGTGGGAAGACATGACCCTGGGGACCCTGACAAGGCATGGAGCTTAACAGTGGTTTGTTAAGTCAGCGATGGTTTCTCATCAAATTTGTATGATTGCATCTAATATCGAGAAAAATCTAAGATAAAATTTTTGACAATGCCAGTTGCTCCCATGTGGCAGATTAGGGGGTGTCACAGAGACAAAAACACCAGGTGACTATAGACTAAAAAATGTGATGCTTTTCCAACAGCAGTTGATGGTGTCATAAGTGAACTTCCACAGATAAAATCTTGCACAAACATTCTAGTGGGAAAGTTCCACAATCTAATGACATGGGAAGCATGGGACCACAGTGCTTCTGGGGAAAAGAGGGGGCACCACACAAGAGGATGAGGAAGGTAATGAGGCCCTAAGACCACCTTCCCTGTATCAAGTGTTGTCTGTAACTGTCAGAGAGCCCAGGCCAGCCCATGTCCAGGCTACTGAAAGACCACAGAAGGAGCCAAGGACAGACCACTAGCAGGGAGGTCTCAGAGGGTTGTCATATGGTATGATCCCTGGAAGGTGCCTGTGATCCCAGATCCTGCAGACAGAGGCTGGTGCTCTGACCTGAGAGTGGGCTGGAGGAAGCTGGGGGCTCCCCTCTTCCTCCTCAGTCACATGTTCTGATCTCACCAGTGGTTTATCAGGTAGGAGCCCCATAAGTGGAGGAAATTTGCATAAGTACTAACAATCACAGTCCCAAAGGCCTGGAAGGAAATAAAAGAGGCTGAGGTGGAGCCCAGAAGTGCCGTGGGTCTCAGGAGGCGGAACTCTGGGTACATCCACCATGGCTTGGACTCCTCTCCTGCTCCTGGTCCTCACTCTCTGCACAGGTGCTGTTCCCCCAACAGGCTGCCCACACTCTCATCCCCCACAGGATTCAGCTGGGCCTGAGGTGAACCCTGAACTCAGACCAGCAGAGGCTCAGGATTAGGTCCCTGTGAGAAGCTGAACCTCACACCAACCTCTCCTCTTCTGTCTTTTCAGGTTCCGTGGTGCCCAGTTTGCTGACTCAGCCTCCCTCGGTGTCAGTGTCCCTGGGACAGATGGCTACCATCACCTGCTCTGGAGAGATACTGAGCAATGAATATACACAATGGTACCAGCAGAAGCCAGGCCAAGCCCCTGTGCAGGTCATTTACAAGGACACTGAGCGGCCCTCTGGCATCCCTTACCGATTCTCTGGCTCCAGTTCAGGAAACACACACACCCTGACCATCACCAGGGCCTGGGCAGAGGACGAGGCTGACTATTACTGTCAGTCACTTGACCGAAGTGCTGATGCTCACAGTGACACAGGCAGACGGGAA
>JAPYYJ010000465.1:0-10931 GCA_028533885.1 Nasua narica
GTATTTTTTTCCATTTTTCCCCCTTGAATCATGTTTTATCTTGCTTGCAAAAGCAAACGATAGGTTTCAAAGGATGATTTGTTTCTAGTATTTGTGTAAACTAAGTATAACTTGCATATGACTCTTACTGCATGCATAAAATTCTCCTAGAGAAATTGTGCCCCAGATACAATATTTTTTCGAATGTTTCATGGAATTGACCCAGCAGTTCCATTCCTAAGTATATGTGCAAAAGAATTGAATACATATGTCCATAAAAAAAGTTTGCACATGAATGTTTATAGCAGTTTTATTCACAACAGTCAAAAGATGGAAATAATGCAAATGCCTATCAGCTGATGAATGGATAAACAAATTGTGGTTTATCTGTACAATGGAATACTATTTAGCCATATGAAAGGATTGAAATACTAAAACATGCTACGCTGTGGATGAATCTCAGGAACATTATTCTGGATTAAAGAAATCAGACATAAAAGACCATGTAATGTATGATTCTATTTCAATGAAATATCTGGAATAGGCAGCAGAGATAAAGAGCAGGGAGTTGGGGGTAGTGCTGAGAGTGACTGCTTAATGGATATGGGGTTTTCTTTTGGGTTGATGAAATGTTTTTGAACTAAATAGAAGTTGTATTTGCATAACATTGTGAATGTACTAAATGCCTCTGAATTGTATACTTTAAGAAGGTTAATTTTATGTGATATGAATTTTACCTCAATAAAGAATGATCAAATTCATAGAATTGAGTGTGAAATTCTTAAACATTGATAGCCATTTGCTCACTTTCATCTTTTTGCATATATCTTTTATAATTTCAGGTTTGGGCAACCTTTCTCGAGGTAACATCTTTTTAAAAAGTGATCATTTTTCCAATATAAAAATTTGTGGTCACTAAAAATAAATAATAAAAAAAAGAAAATTAAAATTACCTTAATTATACTACTTAAAATAACTCTTAACAGTTTTGTATATGCTTTTCCAGTGGTTTTTCCCAAATGTATTACATGTGGACACACCCTATACATGGATGTACATATTTAAGAAAATCGATCATATTGAACATAGTACTTATAACATTTATCACTTGATGTGTCAGATAATAATTTGGTCTATTTTCTGTAGTTACAAGAGCATATTACATAGCTTTTTCTTTTTTAATGCATCTTTTTTTTTAACTGCAGCAAAATAGTGCAAAGATCATGTTTATTTGTCTTTGAATCCCTGGTGCAGCTTAAAGGAAAAGGCCATTGTAATGGGTTCGGTTGGACTGGATTCGATTGGATTGGATGAAACTAACATAGCCTCTAGAAACCAATTGTAGAACTCGTGAAATATTCAGCATCCTGTTTTATTATCATATTCTCTAGCTAAATTTTAGTTGGTGATTTGATATACCCTTTTTTCCCCCTCAGGATGTCAGTATTGTATAAACCTGAGATAAATGTACTAATATATTCTGTATTAGTTAGCGAGGGCTATAAAGATTCTGGGGTGAATTACAGTTTGTGTGTGTGTTTGGGGTTTTTCCCATGCTACCAAGCAGTTCTCCAGCACCAGCTGGATGTCCTACAATTCAACTCAATTCTGACATGTCTACCCAGAGATAGCCTTAGATACCACAGGTCAAGGGCCCTGTCCTAAAAAATTTGCATCACTACTTCCACCTCCCACTTTAGACACCAGTAGCAAGCCCAGGTTGTCATCTGTGTTTTCTGATGGACCAGCTCCGTCAGAATGGAACCACTGAAGGTTCCAATGACCCTCTTCTTGGGTTTGATTAATTTGCTGGAGCAACTCACAGAATTCAGAAAAACATTTCATTTACTAGATCACTGGTTTATTATAAAAGGATATAACTCAAGAAGAGTCAGATGGAAGAGATGCATAGGGCAGGGTATGAGGAAAGGGTACAGAGCTTCTATCCTTTCTCGGAGTATGCCACTATCTACAATCTCCATGTGTTCACCAACCTGGAAGCTTTCAGAACCCCCTCCTTTTGAGTTTTTATGGAGGCTTTGTTACCTGGGCATGATGGATTAAATCATTGGCCATTGGTGATTGATTCAACCTTAGCCAATTTTCTCTCTCCAGAATCATGGGGTGGGACTCATAGTTGTAATACTGTAGTCACAGTTGGCTTCCCTGGCAACTAGTCCCCATCCTTAGGTGATTTCCAAAAGTTACTTCATTAACATAAATCTAGTTGTGGTGGAAAGAAGCTTATTATGAATAACAAGACACAAGTTCACCATTATGTCTTTAAAGCAATTTCAGGGACTGAGGATAAGAGACTAAATATTATGACAAAAGATGGTCCCATTGCTCTTATCATTAAGGAAATTCCAAGGGTTTTGGGAACTATGAGCCAGGAACTATGGATGAAGACCAAATAGTTGAGAAATACATTTTGTCATTTGAATAACCAAGTAGATACTCCTATGATTCACAATGCTTCAGGCTGCCATAATAAAATACCAAAGATTGGGTGGCTTAAACAACAAAGATTTATTTTCTCACAGTACTGGAGGCTGGAAAGCTAAGATCAAGATATTGTCAGGTTTGGCTTTTCCTGAGACCCCTTATAAGATGGCCTTCTCATCATCTCCTCACATGGCCTTTTCTTTTTGTGTGCACATCTCTGTTGTCTCTGTCCTAATCACCTTTTCTTTTACGAATACCAGTCAGATTAGATTAGGGTTTACCTTATGGCCTCATTTTAACTTAATTATGTCTTTAACAGCCCTATGTCCAAATGTAGTCATGTTCTAAGGCATCTAAGGTAATACATGAATTTTGGGGGGGACACAATTCAGTACATAACATTCAAGCTGAGAAGAACTATTTTATTGTGACTAGAAAAATTTCATTGTGTGGACTCAAATTAGGCCATCCAAATCTGTCAAGAGGTAGATTTTCTTACATTTTTGGGGATGAGTCTAAATAGGAGAGGAGAGAATCAATAAAGAAGTCTAAGAGGCAAGAACAAATAGGAAAAATCTTTGACTTTTTCCCTCCTTACAGATAGAAAATATCTACATTTAGTATAGGAAAATTCAATAAAGCAATGTATTGATACTATTTTGATGACCTGAAGTGCAATAGTAATATTTTAGCAGTTTGTAATGAACTCATAAATAAGCATTGTCAATCAATATCTTGTGGGGACCCAGAAAAGTATGTTCTACTTTTTCTAGGCAGCCAAATAGAGATATTCCTTTCAAATAAAAACAAATTGGGATAAGTTTGTTATGTTTTTTGAAATAAATTATGAAGACTTTATTTTTTTAAAGATTTATTTATTAAAAAAAAGATTTATTTATTCAAGAGAGAGAGCAAGAACAAGCCTGGGGAGGGACAGAGGGAGAGAGAATCTTCAAGCATGCTCCCCAATGAGCATGAAGCCCAACGTGGGGCTCAATCCCAGGATCCTGAGATCATGACCTGAACTGAAATCAAGTCAGCTGCTTAAGCAACTGAGCCACCAAGGTGCCCCAATTAGGAACCTTTAGGTGAATGGAATCATCTTAAGGAGAATGTCTTTTCAAGGGCGAAGTTTTGTTTGAATTTTATCTTCAAGGTGAATATGGAAATTTTGAAAAAGCTGTAAAACTTTTTAAATGTTTCTATATTGTATAATATTTATGACTTCTTTAACATGTATACTATTCATTTGGGCGGGGGATGAGGAGGTATATATTTGGCTTTTAAAATCTAAGTGAAAATACATTTTAATTGAAGTATTATTTCTTTTTATTTCACTTGTTTAAAACAAACACATTTGGGGTGCCTGGGTGGCTTGGTTAAGCATCTGACTCTCGGTTTTGGCTCAGGTCATGATTTCAGGGTCTGGAGAGCAAGCCCTCAGGCTTCTTGCTATCTGCTTGAGATTCTTTCTCCCTCCCTCTCCCTCCCCTTTGGTCCCTCCCCCTGCTTTCTAAAAATAAATAAATAAATAAAATCTTTAAAAACCCCCACATTTTATAGCCTTCATATATTAATAATCTAATAGTAAAATCAACAAAATTTGCCCAGAGAAGGCTAGGTTAATTTGTGCATTTTCATTTAGATTAAATTGACATTTGTATATGAGGAGTTCCTTAAATGCCATATTTCAAGAAATAGTATAATTGTGTGAAACATTTCTGTCTCTCAAAATGTTTTGGATGAAACAACATCAGAAGATGTCAATTAAATGTTCCACTTGAAATCCAGTTATTCACACTAAGGGAAGGAGAACATAGGCATGTAGACTCCTAAGAGGAGTTTAATCAAAAATTACTTCTTGTTAGCAATGAAGACATTTTGGTATTGCATTTGGATAAGGGTGTGCCTTATGTTCTATGACTTTATTGACAGCCTTTGAATTTCAAGTAAATATTGAAATGTGTTTAGTTGAGTGGAATATATATGAAATTTTATACTTCTGTAGATCTTTGGATTTCTTTCTTTAAAGAGTTAGGGACCTTTAAAAGTTTCTCTGTTTCTCAAATGTACACATAAACAGCAGGGTATTTGACAGATAAATTCCAAATGAAGGCTAATGTCCTTTGTAGAGAATAACAAAGCACACATTAGTTACTTGGGATTCCATTTTTAATTTACTTTCATAGTTTGAAATTTGTTTCTTTCAAAAAAGACGACTATTAGGGCTCTCCAGAGAGATATCTCTATCTGTATCTCTGTATCTATATCTGTAAAGAGATTTACATATATATACATATATAAAATATATTTACACTTACATATGTTAATTTACATTTGTATATAAAAAGAGATTTATTATAAGGAACTGATTGCTGAATATGTACCTCCAACATTCATATGTTGAAATATTAACCTCCAAATATGATGGTATTAGTAGGTGGGGCCTTTGGGAGGTGGTTAGGACATGAGGGTGGAGCCTTTATGAATGGGATTAGCTCTTATAAAAGAGACCCCAGAGAGCTCCCTGGTTCCTTCCACTGTGTGAGGACAGTGAGAAAGGTGCTAGCTATGAGCCAGAAAGAGATCTTTACAAAAATGTGACCATGCTGGTACTTTGAGTTTGGATTTCCCAGCCCCCAGAATAGTGGGAACTAAATTTCTGTTGTGTATAAGCTTCCCAGTGTGTGGTATTTTGTTATAGCAGTCATGAATGAAGTAAGACATTTGTCCATAGCATTGTGGAGGCTGACAAGTCCCAAGATCCACAGTTGGCAAGCTGGAGATCCAGGAGAACTGAGGATAGAGTTCCATTCTGAGTCCAGAGGCTTGAGAACCCCATATGCTGATGTTGTAGTTCAAGTCTTAAGGCCAGCAGGCTCAAGACTTAGAAAGAGCTAATGTTTCAGTTTGAGTTCAAGGGCAGGAAAAACCTGATGTCCCAGCTCAAAGACAGTCAGGCAGGAAGAATTCCCTTATTTGGTGGAGGTTCAGCTTTTTTGTTCTATTTAAGCTTCCAACTGATTGGATGAGGCCCACTTACATTAGGAAGGGGAATCTGCTTTAATCAGTCTATCATTTAGATGGCAAACTCATTCAAAAACATCCTCACAGAAACACCCAAAACCAATATTTGACCAAATATCGTGTCATTTCATTCCAGTCACGTTGAGACATAAAATCAACTATCACAATGACCTATCTCAAAGGTTTATTTGTATGTTTTATGTTTTTCATCAGGAACCTAGGCTAAGTTACCACCTTTGAAATCCAATTCAACTATGCTATAGTTAACGAGTTACCTGCCATCATTAACTATAGATCATTGTCACTCACATCACAAATAATAAGTTAACTCTGATTATTTGTGAATATATTATTTTTCATGCATTGTTCTAGACACTGGGGATATAGTAGTGAACAAGATAAAGTTGTTTCCACTTGTAACATATTCCAGTGGGAGTGACAGATAATACCTGATAAACGAACATATATTAAAATACCAGGTAATGATAAATACCATGAGACTATGAAACACAGTAAAGAGGTGCCATATTAGATTGGTCAGGGAAAGTTCTGGAGTTTTGGCACTTGTATGGAATCTGAATGAATTAGTAGAGGAAGTCATGTAAATCTTCATATGCACATATCTAAATAAAGTTTCTGGCATAGCTTAAGATCTTTCTTTCTTAAATCTCTAAATACTTTGCCTAATAGGGTAGATAACTGTGATGTGCCACCCAGATCTCCCCTTCAGGAAGGTATGTTGCTACAGCTGCAGGGATTGCAGGGATAGACAGTCCATAGCCGCCAGCCCCTTCAGGGACTGCCTCAGCTTCAGAGAATGAGAATAACGAAGTGGCCCACAGTCAATGACTGATTGCTCTGGGAATATAAAGGTTTGGCCATTTTGGCCCAATTGACAACAACCCTGAAGGACCATTCTAGCTTTAGAGTTACCTGTGGGGTCAGTCAAGGCTGACATTACACTAGATCTACAGCACAATTTGCTTTCTTTCGAAAGTTTCACTCCCCTCTCTTTTCATATGTTTGATCCCAAAGGCATTTCCCCAAGACACTTCTTAATTAACATCTTGCATGCTAATCTTGGTCTCAAGGTCTCCTTACCAGAGAACCCAATGTTTGCTCAAAGTTTTCTTTTTTCTTTTTAAAAAGATTTTATTTATTTATTTGACAGAGAGAGAGATCACAACTAGGCAGAGAGGCAGGCAGAGAGAGAGGGGGAAGCAGGTTCCCTGCTGAGCAGAGCAGGGGGGTGTGTTTCAATCCCAGGACCAAGATCATGACCTGAGCCAATGGCAGAGGCTTTAACCTACTGAGCCACCCAGGTGCCCCTCAAAGTTTTCTAATTTACAGAATATTTATGAGCCTATTTCAATATTCTTGGCAAGCTGTTTTATATCAAGCTACAGTCTGCTTCCTGACAGAATCATACATGTTAATGTGAACCATACAATTCTGACTCTAGCACTCTGAAAATGGACTTTTGACTTGCAACACAGTTTAGAAATTGCTAAAGGGATTGTATTTTTTCCTAAGCACTTTGATCTTATTATTTTCACTGAGAGAAACATGCTATTTGAGAAGCAGCAGTTTATCCTCACTGCTTGAAATATTACAGAATTCTAATATATTCAGTTATATTTAACTAGAGTCTGATCAGTATACCTCTTTTTCATTTATAAATAAAATGACACAAATTCATATCTTTGAGTGGGATTTTCAGATTATCTCCATGCTATGAAAGGAGAGAATTCACTGTATAATTTATTGCCATGAAGATGTTTCCATCAAATATATTAGAAATACAAAATTCCCGTTAATGGCAAAAAAAATTGTGGACAACTTAAAAGGGGGATTTGAAAAAAATAACTACGTTTAATATATTTTTAATGGTTTTATATAACTAGCTTTTGAAAAGTTAACATATAATATAAATTCCCATTACTGTATAATTGCAATTAGTTGTGAATTATCTTCTTCATTCTTCAAGATATATCAAGAGATATATGAATATATATATATTCATATATCTTTATGAATATATCAAGAAATATATGAATTAATTTAGTAATTTACATAATTTATAACCATCATCACTATTTTCAAACCTGTTGCCAAAGAAAAAGAAAGCTACATACCATGTGTATACACATGATATGTACACATACATATATATCCATATATATATATCCATATATCCACATATATGGATACACACACAGATATATCCACATGTATGTATATATTTTCTGTATTCACACACACATACACATACAAATTCTCTACAAAATTTTAGCATATGAAATCCAGAAATATATAATAATGATAATATATCATGACCTAGTAGAAAATGTCCCAGGAATTTAAGGTTGATTGAAATTTGAAAATCAGTCAGTGTAATTAACCATATTATCAGGCTAAGAATGAAAGAAAATGTTCATCTCAATAGATACAGGAAAAGGTTTAATAAAATTCAATATCCGGGACACCTGGGTGGCTCAGTGGGTTAAAGCCTCTGCCTTCAGCTCAGGTCATGATCTCAGAGTTCTGGGATCAAGCCACACATCAGGCTCTCTGCTCAGCAGGGAGCCTGCTTCCCCTTCTCTGCCTGCCTCTCTGCCTACTTGTGATCTCTCTCTGTCAAATAAATAAATAAATAAAATCTTTAAAAAAATAAAATTCAGTATCTACTTATGATAAAAATTCTTAGAAAATTTTTAGTATTATTAATATTAGAAGGGAAGGTTCTTTTTTTTTCTCCCCAAATATGTTTATTTTAATTTTTCAGTGTTACAAGATTGATTGTTCATGCACCACACCCAGTGCTCCATGCAATACGTGCCCTTCTCGATACCCACCACCAGGCTCACCCCCCCCACCCCCTCCCCTCCAAAACCCTCAGTTTATTGCTCAGAGTCCACAGTCTCTCCTGGTTCATCACCCCCTCCGATTCCCCCCATTCGCCCTTCCCTTCCGTCTCACGATGCCCTCCATGATTTTCTTTATACTCCACACGTAAGTGAGACCATAAGATAATTGACTCTCTCAGCTTGACTTATTTCACTCCGCATAATCTCTTCTAGTCCTGTCCATGTTGATACAAAAGTTGGATATTCATCCTTTCTGATGGAGGCATAAGGGAAGGTTCTTCTAATACTAGAGACATCTGTGAAAAAGTCTCAGCTAACATCATACTTACTGATAGAAGACTGAAAGCTTATTCCCTGAGATTGGAAAGAAAACAAGAATGTCCATTCTCATCATTTCTGTTCAACATTTTACTGGGCCTAGCCAGTGCAATAAAGGAAGAAAAAGAAATAAAAGGCAGAGTAGAGAGGTATAAGTAAAATAGTCTTTATCTTCAGATGACATGATTATTTATGTAGAAAATCCGAAGGATTCTACAAAAAAAATGATGTTAGAACTAATAAGTGAGCTTAGCCTAAAAGATCAACATGCAAAAGTCAATTGCATTTCTATATATTAGCAACAGACACTTGGAAATTGAAATTTAAAAGTACCATTTACAATACCATTAAAAAATATGTTTTACTTAGGAATAAATTTAACAAAGTATTTGAAAGACTAATCTACTAAAAACCTCAAAGCTTTGCTGAGAGAAATTAAAGAAGACCTAAATAAATGGGGAGATAAGCTAAATTTCATGAGTTGGAAGACTAAATACTGTGCAGATGCCAATTCTCTGGAAATTGGTCCACAGATTAAACATGATTCCAGTCAAAATCCTTGCTGGCTTCCTTAAAGAAATTGATGAGATGATTCTAAAATTTATATGGAAATGCAAAGATCCTAGAGTAGCCAAATTGTTTTTAAAAAAGAACAAATTTGGAGAAATTATGCTACGTAATTCCAAAACTTACTATATAGATCCACAGTGATGAAGAGAGTGTTATTGGTGTGATATGCTCTTTAGACTAGAGCATAGATCAGTGGAACAGAAGAGAGGTTCAAAAATGGACTTACATATAGAGGAACAACTGATTTTTTTTTTAGCAGTGAAAGGATAATCTCTTAAACAAGTTGCACTTGAACAATTGGGCGTCTATATGCAGAGAAAGAAATTTTACTCTTATCTCACACCACATCCAAAAATATAATCGAAATGGATCATAAAGTTAAATGTAACCACAAAAACTGTAAAAATTTTAGAAGAAACTGTAGGGGAATAGGAAGCTGAAGACAAAGATACCTAGATTTAAATTCCAGACTTGGTCTTGAACCACTTGCGATATACTACCTATGCAAGTAGTGACCACCTGGCAAGTCACATAACTATTTTGAGCCTCACTTTCCTTACTGATGAAATGGAGATAATATCTTCTACCAAGTGAATTTAAGGCACAGTTCTCCAAGTATAGTCCTAAACCAGCAGTATTAGCATTACCTAGAAATTTGTCAGAAATGCAAATCCAGATCTACCAATTGAGCAAGTTATGTTTTGCCTTCCGGTGATTCTGTTAAGTGTTTTAGAATAACTGATGTAAGAATTATGTGCGTCGTATGCTGAGTGTCACAGTTTGCTGTGTACTAGGTACGTGATTAATTTCAAAAACAAATGTCTGCCTCAGCATACCTTTTATCCTCATCTTTTACACTATTTCCTTATCCTCCAGAAATGCCCCTCCGATTTCTCTAACTTTAGCATCGTATAGTATCCAACTCAAATTCCATCTGCCTCTCATGTTCTTACATGGCTATTGAGTGCTTGAAATGTGGCTAGTCTGAATTGACATGTGCTGTAAGCATAACACACACTGGATTTCAAAGCCTTAGTACAAAAACTGAATATATAATATCATTAATTTTATATTGGTTACTTGTTGAAATGATAACATTTTGAATGTATTGAGTTAGTAAAATACATTCTTAAAATTAATTTTACCTATTTGCTTTTACTTTTTAAATATAGCTACTAGACAATTTAAAATGATATGTGGCTTATATTATATTTCTACTGAACAGTACTGGTCTTGAGTTAGGTCATTCATTTGTCAAAGCAATCTATTTAGGTTTTTTTGGATTGTCATTTATTCGTTATACTTCAGTATTATGTACTAGTTAAGAGCACACATCTAGAATAACACTACCTGAGTTCAAATCCTGGCTGTAAAACTTGCTTTTTTACTCAACTATAACATAGTGGTAATAATATTACCATCTTCATAGATTTGCTGTGAGGGTTAAGTGAAATAATGTATATAAAATTACCATGCCAGGTTCATAATAAATGCTTAATAAAAATAGGATATTATTATTATTATTATAGATATAGTAATCATGAAATGATTTTATTCAAAAAGGGGTAAAGAGATATATGAAAAGAGACATAGATAAGAATAGCTTGAGGGTGCCTTGGTGACTCAGTCCAGTGCCTGCCTTTGGCTCAGGTCATGATCCCAGAGTCCCAGGATCAAGTTCTGCATCTGACTCCCTGTTCAGTGGGGAATCTGCTTCTCCCTCTC
>JAPYYJ010004650.1:0-10212 GCA_028533885.1 Nasua narica
CTTTCTTTCACATTTCAACACTCCGGGTTCCATTTGCAGGTGGAGAAGAGTGGGGGGGGAGGGTAGTGGGAGAAAAACATGGTTGAACTTTCCTTAACCTAGAAGTTCTTGCAGCTTTTACATGGAATTTTAGGCCAGAATGCCACTGGTTGAGGACAGTTTTCTCTGCCTCAGAAATAGATGAGTGTACCCTCCAGGTTCTGGTAGAGGACGGCCATTTCAGATCAAGTCTAGGATACTTGACAATGGAACGTGGGCTCTGGTCTTAGCACCCATTAGCCTAACCTCCCTGGGGCAACAGAAACAGAAACTAGTTTATCCAACTAGATCAGAGTTCTTTTGTTCATGGAACAGCATATTTCATATCAGTCCTGTGGAAGGAGAGATTGTGTGGGTAGGTGGATTGCAAAAATAGCCACAGCCCTCATATCCATGGAGATGAAAAGTAGATTAGTGGTTGCCTAGTATGGGGGCAAGGGGAAGCTGGAGGAAAATGGGGAGTGATTGCTAATGGGTATGGGATTGCGTTCTGGGGTTAAGAAAATATTCTAAAATTGATTGTGGTGATGATTGTACAATTTTGTAAATATACCAGAAACCATTGAATTGTACCCTTTAAATGGGTGAATTGTATGGTATGTGAATTATATCTCAATAAAGCTGTTATATTGAGAACAATAACCACAATCCTTCACTTGTCTCTGGATCCGTGCCCTTTGCAATGTGACTCTGCAGCTCTTCCCACCAAAGAATGGAGTCTGTTTTCCCACCTGTGGAGTCCAGACTCCCTAATAATGATGGAGAGGCCACAAAATATGGCGGACGTGATGGCACGCCAGTTCTGAGCTTTAGTTCTATAAAGATTTTGCACACTTTCTGCTCACTCTCTTCCTCTGCTGTCTCACTAGGAAGACTTCATAGGCCAGCACCCCGGAAGGTGAGGGAACTGTGTAGCAGAGCTGTGTCATCCCAGGGAAAGCCAGCTGCCTCCCGATATGCAAGCCCAGCTGATTGAGGCAAGTCCGCCCAAAGCAACTGGACCATGGACCGAGCCATAGATTCTTGAGACACAAAAATGTCCATTGTGTTTATGACGTACTGGGGCAATGCCTGATGGACATACATGGCAAGCTCTCTGAGGTTTGAGAAGTATGGGGGAGGGATACGTGCACAGTTGCACTGGTTACCCACTAGGCCAATGATTTCATTCAGATTTTCCAGGATCCAACCAGGGCTTTCATTTTTCCTGCCGAGTCTCCTGGAAATGAGAATGAAACTCATCCTCGGTTGGGTAGGAGCTGGGGATCATTAGACATTTGCTCTCAGACGGTGTGAGTGTTGCACTGACCTTCAGGAGCTTCTGGAGAGGAAAGTGCAGGTCTGGGTGCAGCACCTGGCCTTATCTGTTCCCCTGGGAGGGCCCGGGAGGCAGAGTCATCACATCCGCAGGGACACACACTGGCCACGCCGACAGCATCCTGGAGTGTCTGACACAGCTCACTCCTGGAGGCGGGGGAGAAATCGACTTGAAGAAGCGTAAGGAAGGACTGTGACCCTCATGTGGGACATGCTTTGTGAAAGCCCTCTCTCCACGAAGCACCACGGGACGGCTGGGGAGGTAGCGGCAGAGGCCATGAGACAGCTCAGGTGAAGAGTGTGAGAAACAAGGAGAAGGAGGAAGAGATTAGATGTTGCTTTATAGAGGAGGCACACTTCTAAAGAGTGGGATTATTTTAAGGTTTTAAGTTTTGTGAGGACAACGGTGGAAACGACATCAGCCACGTGCTACAGATAAGGTTGAAGCCCATACACAGCTCCCCGCCCTCGTGCTGCCCAGCAGAACCTTCTGCACAGATGCTGTGGCCACTGAACGCAGGAAATGTGGCTGGTATAACTGCAGAACCAAATCTTAAATTTCATTTACTGGGGCGCCTGGGTGGCTCAGGGGGTTAAAGCCTCTGCCTTTGCCTCAGGTCATGACCTCAGGGTCCTGGGATCGAGCCCCGCATCGGGCTCTCTGCTCAGCAGGGAGCCTGCTTCTCCCTCTCTCTCTGCCTGCCTCTCTGCCTGCTTGTGATCTCTCTCTCTGTCAAATTAATAAATACAATTAAAAAAATTATTAAATTTCATTTACTCATAACTAATTTCATAAGACCACTGGTTAGTATAAGGGACAGTATGCTCTATGCAAGGTAGAGACACACGTTTTTAAATTTTTATTATTTGCTATAAAACATATCACAGAGACAGTTTTTACCAGAGAAACACTGGGCTGTTGTTTACTTATAACTAACTTCTCTATACCCAACCGCTCAAATTTCTCCTCTCTAAAAAAGGTAAGCTTCCTCCTGGTCAGTGAGATCCAGCACTCACTTTTTCAAACAATACTTATTAGACACCCACTGGGTACAAGGTATCCTACTTGGCAAAAAAACAATGAAAAGAAGGGAAAATGGATGTGCAGCTTCCCTGAGCACCTCTGCTTAAATTTGTAATGTTCAAATGTGAGGAAATCTTTGAAAACATTTTGGAGTAAAATTATTTAGATTAGAAAGTTATGAATTTACAACAAAAAGTAAATCCTGTGCATTTGGAGAAGGCTCTTAACTCTATAGGTTGGCAAGTTTGGTTCCTATTGTCACTGAAGATGATGTAATTGTGTCTTAATAAGCAAAATTATTAAAGGGCTCATCAGCTTTCATTTGCAAAACCCAGGGAGAAAAGGTCAATAAGGATTTCCCCCTATAAATCTCTAAAGAATTTGAATTTAAAATGAATCTCGTTCTACAAGGAAAAACGTAAAATCAGAAAGGCAGAAACCAACTAAAAAAAAAAAAAGGGGGTGGGTGAAAAACCTTAATTTATGTTGACTTCATTATTCTCTAAATTAAAAGCAACTCAACATAAAATGGGGACTTTGAGTTCAAACTTTTAAGAAATTCACATATTTGCATCAATTTTTAAAAGGTTTTATAACTAATAAACTTGGACTTCTTTTGGCATGGCATAAAATCCATTTGTACAGTTTTTAATTAAGAATGCAGCCTATGCAATTAAAATGAAGGGTAGGGACTTCATCTGATGTCCTATGAGAACTCCAGTCGAAAAAATTATGGTAATGCTGTGTGTCCTAAAAGCCTTCTCTGAGTGCCACAAACACGTGGCCAGGAATTAGCTCTGCTGCATGATGAGGATTTGTTTAAAGTTGATAATTAGGAACATTTAATTTGGATGTGTTAGGGCCTTGCTGACCACTAATCTCCCTGGCATTTTTTGTGGGCTTGGGAACCAGCAGTAGGATCATCTAAAATTGAGCTCAGAAAGTATAGACTGGGTCACACTCATGATCCATAATGCAAATACCGCAGTTTTTACACAGGCAGGGGAATTCCTAATGTGGGTTTTAATATTTAAAGTTACCAGTGCCATTATTGAGAATATTAAGATGCTTTCATGTCGGACTGATTAAAATTACATTTAGAATAATGAATGACATGTGATGTACAAATACGCACCCACTTCCATTTTTTTTTTAAAGTATAAACAACACTAATGGAAAGTCTTCCGTAGTATTCTTGGGGGAGACCTGGAGCTACAGAACAGAAACCCAAGGCCAGGGTGTCCCCATGAGATGTCGGCAGCCAGCCCGTGACTCAGGGTTCGCCAGAAACGAGCCTCAACGGGAAAGAAAACTCCAGAACTCAGTATTCATTTTCCTTCCAATCTCTGGAAGACCGAAGATGCCTATTAAAATAGGATTTTCTATCCGGCAGGGGTGGGGGATGCTGCCCAGGTCCAGGAGCTTTGAGCGCCATTCATTTCTTGAAGGCTTTAGGGCATGGCTCTCAATGCGTTGCGTGGGCTGCTCCCTCTTGCCAAGGTTGTATCCCTGCAAAAACCATCTGGTTCCGTTCTTTCTCCCAGGGTACAGGTCACACTCAGGTTGGTGCTTCTGGTGTTTGTCCTTGGAATTAGAGGTAGGTAGCCCTCCCCGTGAGCACTGTTAGCTGAGACCCAAGCCTGACCAGGCTTCCTCCTGTGTGCCGCCCCCCCTGAGGAGCCTTCCTGGAGTGTCCCGGTAAATAAAGAGCGCACCGACCCACCCTCCTCCCCCAGCCAAAGAACCAGGAAGAATCTGCCGCCTCCCGCCCCGCTCCTGGGTAGGTCTGAAGGAACCCTGAGAAGGAGATGATGATGCCCACCCCCTCCCCCATCCCACCCCCTCAGGCTCTCCTTTAGCCCCAATGACCTTTTTCATTGTTACGCAAAGAGTGCATTTTTGAAGAACAGTTTGAGATTTACAGAGAAATGACTGAAACATTCCCAGTTCCCCTAGGCTCCCTCAGCTTTGGCCCCACTCCCTGGTCTCCCTATAAGAAACATTTTGCATTAATGTGGAACATTTGTTAGAACTGAGGAGCCAATATTGACACATTATGATTAGCTAAAGCCGGGGGTTTACACTACGGCTCCCTCATGGTGCTCTGCATTCTGTGGGTTTAGCGAGACTGGTGCCGCCCTGAAGGTATCAGACGCAATTGTTTCCCCGTCCTAAAAATCCTCTCTACTCCACTAGTCACACCTCCTTCTCCCTAAAAACTCGATTCTGTCGTTCCCCTGTTTAAAACTATTAGATTAAAACAACTCCCCAGTACCTTCTCCTCACCTCCAGACGCAAGCCTTTAAACCTCTCCATCCCTCCTTCACCTGAAGTTATTACGGGAGTTATTACACAAAGCCCCGAGTCCTCAGCCGAGGGCACTATAAACCTTCATGCTCGGCCTGGTTCCTGCCTGCCTATCTGGCCCCATCAATCCCACACTCTCACATGTAACAAAGTGTCGTGGATGAGGGTGGGGGCTTCTCCCTAGGACACACCTGGGCTGGAACCCATGTCCTCTACCGTCCAGCTGCCTGACCTTGAAAGCACGAACTATCACGGACATTAGGAAAGATCAGTCACACACTGGGAAAACAAAACAACAAAACGGCAAATGTATCTTCATCGCGTAAATAGTTTGTACATGTTTCTTTTCTTCATCTAACAAGGCTTGAAAAGTACCTGCTAATATGCCAGGACATCAGTATCCAAGCTTTAAGATGTTAAGATCATACTCCTTGTCTCAGAAAGTTCATATTCCCATTAACTCGTAGAAATAAAAACAAATATTTATTTACAAGTTGCCTTCCAGAAGAGCCATAGCAATTTCAGTGTCTGCGTCAGGAGTACTTGAGTGCCGTCTTAGAGCTCAGTTATCAGCGCTGATTTCTGTCGTTTAATTTTTTGCCAATCTGACATGCAAGGCAGTGTTTTGTTTTGATTTATGCTTATCAGATTATAAATGGTTTTTCATGATTATTCCCCAGTGTTTTCTCCTATGAATTACCATTGCATAGATACTACCTGCCCTAATCCTTTTGACTGTTTCCCACATTTTGAATCTTTGTTTTATCCATATTGCATTGACTAATGCCCCAGCACAGCGCCCAAACCCCTGGGGTGTCCTCTCCTCTTACAAAGGAAGGGCTGATAATATGTTCCCTTTCAGGATTATGCTTGCTTTCTGTTTGGGGGTGATCCCTTTCATTAGGTTAAGAAAGTCTCCTCCCATGTCCTTCTGGTTAAGAGTTGTTTGCTTAACATGAGTAGTGGTTTTATTCAGTGCTTTCTGAATCTACTACAATGATCACATCTAAAACAGTTTTTTGCTCTTAATTTGTTAATGTGGTATAGATGTAGTTCCCCTTTTTTCATTCCTGGAAAAAACCTGAGCTGGGTGGATGTGGGATTATTTTCTATTATGACTGTATAAAGTGGGAATTATCTGTTCTTCAAGGTTTGAAAAAATTCACCTGTAAGATTGTCTTTTCCTCTAAACTATCTGAAAGAGTCTCTTTTTGAGCTTTTTTTGGCAATAAGCTTCTTTGTATGTACTTTTTTTAATTTACTAACTTTTTTCCCTAGGTTTTTATTGATAATTCAATTTATTTAGTGAGTATAGGCTTATCCAGATTTTCTATATTTTATTAATAAGATATATTTTATGAGTGTATTCATATTTTCTAGAAGGTTATACATTTTATCTAACTTTTTGTATTTATTGACATTAAGTTCAAAGTATTTTGTCTATTTGAGCCTCCTAATTCTTTTTTTTTTAAGATTTTATTTATTTATTTGATGGTGAGAGAGAGAGAGATCACAAGTAGGCAGAGAGACAGGCAGAGAAAGGGGGGAAGCAGACTCCCCGCTGAGCAGAGAGCCCAATGTGGGGCTCGATCCCAGGACCCTGAGATCATGACCTGAGCCGAAGGCAGAGGCTTTAACCCACTGAGCCACCCAGGTGCCCCAAGAGCCTCCTAATGCTTAATGTCTTTATTTTTTTTCATTTTTTCTTTCCTTTTCTCTTGTTCACTCTCTTTATAGTTTTTGCTGTTTTTTTCTATTTAGTCTTTCTAAAGAACCATCTTTAGATCTCTATGTTTCCTTTAGTTACTTTGGCTCTTGATATTACTATTTCTTTTTTTGATTTTCGTTTTATTTATTTTAGTATTTCTTTCTCTTAATAAATGTATTTTAAGGCAGTATTACCTCCAAATACCACTTTAGATACATTCCATAAGCATTTGTATGATCTCATCACATAAAGGCTCTTTTACCTTCAATTTTTATATTTTCTATAGTAACACTAAAAAAGTTGTCTTTCGGTCCCTGAGATACGTTTTTCTATTTTTTTTCATTGAAAATATTTCTGTTCAATCTATTTCAGATGTATCTTTATAAGAACTATATATATGTACATATATATATAATCTAAGTTTTAAATTTTAGCATGTAAGTTTCAACTATTGTACTCTTTGCAAAAGGGACACATTTAGAATTATGACTCTTATTTTTCAACTTCTTCGTCAACATTTTTTGTGTGCTTGCTTCTTTCTAATTTTTCTATTTTTTCTGAGGGATTTTAATTTTTTTTCTATATGCTTCGTATTTTTCTCTGCTGGAACCCATCTATAGCCTGCATTCCTATGTCTGTGGTTAGCCCTTTAAATTTTGTGTCTACGCTCCCTGAACACGAATGTCCAAGCTATGCCACGTCTCCACCTCCTTCCCAAGTGGGACAAACGCTGCCCTGCATCGTCATGCCCAAGAATGACTTCCCGACCCCCTTCCTCACTAAGGTTGTCTGAGGTTGAGTTCACTATACAAAAACACACGTAATTAGTTATTATTTCTCATCGTCAATAATTAATTAAATTTACCGACATGTTTTATCAATATTTCTTACACCCGCGTCCTCCCTCTGGGCTTGCTTTATTCTTGCTGAAGTAAGACTTCTAGAAGCTCTTTCTATGAGGGTGACAAATGTCAGCCTTCGTCTACCTGAAAATGCATTTATTTTTCCTTCACTCTTGAATCCTACTTAGCTGGGTGCAGAAGTCTAGGTTGACAAATGACTTCTTGCAACACTTTGGAGACCAGCCTCCAGCGGACTCGGGCTTCTTTCCCTCTGTCCATTGAATTTTTAAGATTTCCAACAAGCTCTTTTGTTCATGGACACTTGGTATCGATTGAAGTTTTCCTTTTTGTTTCGTATTTTCTCTCTTCTAAAAATAGGTGTTTTTTTCTTTACTTGAGGTTTCTAAACACACTAATTTTAAGGTCATATTTCATATAATTCTGTTGTTCTAATATTATCTAGAACAAATGCAACTTTGCATTGATGACTATGTTGCTTGCTTCTGTCAGCACAGAGAGTATGCAAATATTCCTTGGGATTTTGCTTTCATGGGTCTTGAGAGGGAAGAGTTCTCTGTCCCTGTTCCTGCTTTCTGCCCAGGCCAGCAGCTTGCCTGTTGTGGGCCTTTGGCTCCCCTGGACCTCAATGCAACACGAGGCCCATCCAGGTCACTGCAGCCACTGGAGCTCGGCTCAGTTCTGGACACAAGGCTAAGTGTGGATTTTTCCTTCCTCCTGTGCCCGGTTTCCAGCATGGGTGTCCGTGGCCCGTGGGCACACTTCCCTGAGACTTGTAGCAGCTCCCTCTCTGCTGGGTATGGGGGCTACAGCCTGAATCTATTTCACTGCCCGGTGTTCCCCTTCCCCTGGGTCCAAGGAGGCATGGACCTGATTTTGTGTGCCTGTGATTTTTTTTATGTCATTATTACATCTTGGAACTGGGGGGGGGGGTCCTCAAATAGGTACTTGAGGTGCAATTTCCAACAATTATAAGAAAAAATTCTGTTATATTGTAATTTTTATCTATCACTTACACTTCACTTAACTCCTTAAATTATAAATAACTTCATACTGATTATAGCCTACATACAATTTTATCTATACTCTAGGATAAGTTTCCTGGAAGAAAAAAAAAAATACCATGTCAACAGATGTGAACATTTTTTAAAGTGTCCTTGGTACGCTGAATTTTTTTTTCAAAAATATACCAAGTGGGGTGTGGATGCGCGGCATAGGGTGTGGGAGTGTGGGGGACGGGTGTGGGCAAGAGTGGAGGTGTGGGAGTGTGGGGGGGACACTGACCAATTACATCAGTATGTTAAGGCAACATAACACGCTCAATCGGTGCTCCAGAATTAAAAAGAAAAAAAGTTTAGCCTAGGGTGTTCTTTAGTTAAATACTTGTTTTCTCTCCATTTTTAGTGTTTCCTTCTGGTCGGGAACAAAATGCAGTGAAAAATCATATTCGATCCTTGCCTTTGCTATTTATGTATTCAATATCCATGCCATCCTATTTCATGTATCCTATTGACGTGTAGTAATATGTACTTACCAAACTAAGTCTTATGTTTGCCTTTATTTAATGGATGTTAGGTGCTGTGTGTTTGGGTCTTCGTTTTGCTTTTTTTCCTTCAACCTGTTGTGATCATTTTCCTAGATCACTAAAAGTTGCCTGAAAAAGTGCCCCGTGGGAGGTTACTTTTCCATCTTACGGGTGGAATTATAATCTACTCATTTTTTTGCTGTTGGCTGTTTAGCCATTTCCAGTTCTAAGACATCTACAATGCATTTTGTGGAAACGGTGGGATCCGTGGCGCCACGCTGTTGAGTGGCATCGGTCCCTTCGTGTACCTGATATACCAAGCGCTCCTCCTTCGGGCTTTTGCCAGTACAGGCTCTGGTTGGTACAAGTCAGCCTCAGCCTCCGGGAGTCCGTGGTGAGTGGCACCACCAGGAGCTGAGGAATGGCCCAAGGTCAGGTGCAGAGTGTAGGGACAGGCCGCCCCCCTGGCCTGCCTGGGCAGCCTGTGGAGCTTCACCTGGGAGTCCGCTGTCAGCTGTGCACAAGGAGGTGAGCAGAGCTGGGAGGACTGACCATGTGGGTCTGTGTGTGAGTGCACGTAGGTGCACACGCACGTGTTCCAGGCTGAGTGTTCTGTAGGTGAAAACGTGCTGAGCAAGTAGAAGACACCCACTGGACCGCGAGACCTTGCAGACCAGGCCAAGGGCTGCGGATGGGACGTGCAGTGAAGGGTTACCCCTGGAAGTGGCAGAGGTCCCGCCTACAGGCTGTAACTTCCGCTCCTGAGTCAGGATGCCTCGTGCAGACAGGTGGTGAGGAGGGACAGATGGACATGGGGACTGTAAAGGAAGCCCTGTGCCCTGCAGGTGACAAGGTGGTGGTGGGCAGAAGAATCGCAGGGGCGAGTCTGCAGACCTTTGGAGGACTTGTTTCCCAGCGGTCATTCACTGGAAGGAAGTCGGCAGAGGAGAGGGAGGGTCCAGATTTCCGATTTGTGCCTGGTGGGGCACATGGCGGAAGGGGGTGCTGGGACATTCGAGTTGTTTTGAGATTAAGGGAAAATGTTGAGTGGCATTTGATTCCATTAGTTTGATATTCCAAAGGGTGGCTCTGGCTGGGACTCTGTGGCTTCTACAGTCATGGGCCTGAAATGCCACGGGGCATTGTGATGGGGAAAGAGAGAGGCACTGGCTGAACCCAAAGGAAGTAGGGGCAGCAGGAGGGGCTGCTGGGGAAGAGTCGTGTGTGAAGTCTCAACTTTAGGGCAGAGGCAGTTTCCCCTGGAAGAGCTTCTGCTGAGAAGACAGAATCCAGGCTGAAGAGTGTGCATGCACCTGGGGACCCAGATATTATCAGGGACATTAGCACAAACCAGTCTCAGAACTTGGAAAGCAGACAGGACTGGGTGGAGAGGAGGAAGATGAAGGGAGTGGAGAAAAGACTCCAGAAACCT
>JAPYYJ010004651.1:0-10210 GCA_028533885.1 Nasua narica
AGGGATATGGACATTGAGGAGGGTATGTGCTACAGCAAATGCTGTGAAATGTGTAAGCCTGATGATTCACAGACATGTACCCTGGGGCAAATAATACATTATATGTTAATAAAAAAAATTAAAAAAAAATAAAAGACTTTCTTCCTGATCAGGATGACAGAAAAAAAAAAAAAAAAAAAAGAATCTAAAAGCCAGGACCAGGGTGCTGGGTGGCTGGGTGGCTCAGTCGGTTAAATATTCTATTCTTGATTTTGGCTCTGGTCATGATCTCAGGGTGGCGAGGTTGAATTGAGCCTCACGTCAGGCTCCATGCTGGGTACAGAAAAAAAAAAAAAACAAAGAAACAAACAAAAACATTAGAATCATGGCCACCTGCTAAACTTTCTCATGCAGCTAAAACTTCCACCATGATAAAGTGAATATTGCAATAACACAAGTCAAAGGAAGTTTTTGGTTTCCCACTGTATATCAAAGTTATGTTTACACTACATTGTGGTCTGTTAAGTGTGCAATAGCATAATGTCTAAAAAACAATGCATAAAGCTTAATTAAAAATACTCGGTTGCTAAAAATACCAACCATCATCTGGGTTTTTGGCGAGTTATAATCCTTTTGTTGGTGGAAGGTCTTGTCTTGATGTCGATGGCTGCCAAGGGCTGGGTTTACTGTGGCAATTTCTTCAAATAAGACAACGGTGAATTTGGTCACATCGACTGATTCTTCATGAACTATTTCTCTGTAGCACGTGATGCTGTTTGATAGCATTTTACCCACTATAGAACTTCTTTCAAAGTGGAGTGAGTCTTCTCAAACCCTGTTGCTGCTTTATGAACTAAGTTAAGGCAATATTCTAAATCCTTTGCTGTTATTTCAACCATCTTCACAGCATCTCCACCAGGACTAGATTCCAACTCAAGAAACTGCTTTCTTTGCTCATCCATAAGAAGCAACTCCTGAGCCATTAATATTTTATCCTGAGATTGCAGCAGTTCAATCCCATCTTCAGATTCTACTTCTAATTGTAGTTCTCTTGCTATTTCCACCTCATCCACAATGACTTCCTCCACTGAAGACTTGAGCCTGTCAAAGTCATCCATGAGGACTAGAATCACCTTTTTCCAAGCTCCTGGGAATGTTGGTACTTTGACTCCTTTCTCTGAATCATGACTGTTCTTTTTTTTTTTTTAAGATTTTATTTATTTATTTGACAGAGAGAGAGAGATCACAAGCAGGCAGAGAGAGAGGAGGAAGCAGGCTCCCTGCTGAGCAGAGAACCCGATGCGGGGCTCAATCCCAGGACCCTGAGATCATGACCTGAGCCGAAGGCAGAGGCTTAACCCACTGAGCCACCCAGGCACCCCGAATCATGACTGTTCTTAATCGCATCTAGAATAGCGACTCCTTTCCAGAAGCTTTTCAGTTTACTTTGCCCAGATATATCTGAGGGATTATTGTCTATGGCATGTATAGCTTCCCAAAATGTGCTTCTTAAGTAATAAGACTTGAAAGTCGAAATGACTTCTTGATCCATAGGCTGTAAATGAATGTTGTGTTAGCAGGCATGAAAACAACATTAATCTTGTCCAACTCCATCAGAGCTCTTAGGTGACCAGGTGCATTGTCAATGAATAGTCATATTTTGAGAGGAATTTTTTTTTCTTCTGGGCAGTAGTTCTTAACAATGGGCTTAAAAAATTCAGTAAATCATGTTGTAAACAGATGTGCTTTATTGTTCCATTTGTAGAGCACAGATAGAGCAGATTTAGCATAATTCTTAAGGGATTTTTCAGAATGGTAAATGAGCAGTGGCCTCAACTTAAAGTCATCAGCTACATTAACTCTAATAAGAGATTCCTTTGAAACTTTCACACATGCGAAGGTGCATCTGTGGTATAAATTCCAAAAACGGGATGGCTGGACCTAAGTATGTACTTCAGTAATTTTGACTGATAGGACCAAATTTCCCTCCATAGAAGTAGTACCAATTTAGAATCCCACCAGAAAGGCTGGAGTTTGCCAATAGAGTATGTTATCCAATTCCTAGGTCTCTGAAATCTGGTAGGTGAAAAAATACTACCTTGTTTTAATTTTTTCTAAGTATGCTCCATGTTCAGCTTGCATCCCAAAATGGGGCTTGAACTCACGATTCTGAGATCAATGGACCCTGACACTTAACCGATTGAGCCACCAGGTGCCCCTACCTTACTTTAATTTTAATTTGCATTTGCATATATCATATCCATGATATGATTTGGAAATGTTTTTCCATGTTTTGTCATTTGCTTTGACTGTGTTTATGTGATTTTTGCCATGCAGAAAAAGTTTGTTTTTAAGTAGTTGAATTTAGCCATCTAAATGGATGCTTGGGCTATTTCCACAGTTGGGCTGTTGTTGGTAATGCTGCTGTCTACATTGGGCAGTGTGTATCTCTTTAAATTAGTATTTTTGTGTTCTTTGGGTAAATACCTAGTAGTGTAACTGCTGGATCGCAGGGTAGCTCTATTTTTAACTTTTTGAGGAACCTCCATAGTGTTTTCCAGAGTGGCCACACCAGTTTGCATTTCCACCAACAGAGCCGGAGGGTTCCCCTTCCTCCTTTCATACTTATTTTTAATGTCAACTCTCATATTCCAATTTGGCAAATGAGGTTCTATCTGTTTCTAATTTCCGAAACTTTCCCGTTGATCTGCCTGCCCATTTGAATTATTATTTTAATTATTTAGATTTTATATGTTTTAATATCTCCTTATTAATTTTGTCGCTATTTTCCTCTTATGTATTTCCCCATGTAAATTTAGAATTTTCTAGTCTGGTTCCTAAAAAAAACCCCAAAAACTAATAATAATCTTGTTCGTGTTTTTATTAAAATCACTTTGAGTTTATAGATTAGCTCACAGCGAATCACCATTTTTATGACATTACATTTTCCGAAGGAGCTTTGTAACTGTGTGCCCTCTCTCCCTTCTGTAATCCACGGCCACCTGACTAATCAGCCTCAAGCACCAGCCTCATTAAATCACATCCCTGGTTTTCCCTAATCCACACCTTTCCTTGTTTTCATGTGTTTTCCCTTAAGAAATCTGCCCTGTCCGCCTCTCACCCCTCCATTAACTAAAAGTCATGATGAATCCACTCATCCTTCCAGTTCACATCTTCTAATGAAATCTTGCTTGGTGAGTGTGACACTTCACTGTTCCCTACCTTCCATGAAGTCTCTGCTCTGTGTCACCCGTTGACACTGAATTATGCATGACATATTTGAGTGGCTTAGGTTTCAAAAGCAATAATTAAACATTTAATTACATTTATATTAAACCCAAGTCACTATGGTTGAAATAATGATGAATACTCAGATTTTTATTACTTCGCATTTGCATATGGTTTAACTTCTTGTGTGTATGGATCATATGTCTCCCTCCATTCCTTCAGCCTGTCAACAAATGTGTATAGCTTGCCTACTGCATACCCCACATTTTGATAGTCATTAGATATTTGTAGCAATCAAATTAAGCTAAGTTAAGCAGCAATAACAAATACCTAATCACCGTGGTTTGCAGCCATAAAAGTTTATTTTTTGCTCATTCCATGTCCATCCCTATTCAGCCTTGACTCCACCCCAAATCTTCATTTTAAGACTATCTGGGGTATGCTGGTCTCGTGGCAAAGTGAAAGAGCAATGGTGAAACCATGTGGAAATTCTTAAGGCTTCTGCTTAGAAGTGCCACATGCCAATTTCACTCATATTTTATCGGCCAAAGCAAGCCATATGTCTAAGCTTGAGATCAGTGGAACTGGAAACATAATGTTTTGGTAGGGATGGGGCACTTTAGTGAAAGGTATTGAATACTTCAAAATTTTTATTTTTTTTTTAATTTTTTAAAACATTGAATTTTTTTTAACAAATAGCACAATTTAGCACAGCAATACAGTGTTGAAAAAGGCAGACTCACCGAGCTTACAAGCTAACAGGAAATATGGACACTCACCAAATAATAACACAATTGTGACAAATGCTCCCAAGAGAAGGAGGGGATGTTAAGGAAACATAAAATGGGTAAGCTAGCATAGTCTGGGTGGTTTAAAAGTTTCCCTTTCTATCACCACCAAGAGATATTTTTAAGTTAATAGAAATAAACTAGGCAGGAAAGAGAGATGCCTCTTGGTCAAATGTTTCAGGTAACGAAGTCATCCGAAACTGTTGAACATACTAATTTGACCAAGACAAGCTAGATTGGCATCCTTCTAATTTGCAGATTTTCTACATCTAATTTCAATGAAAATAATCTTTGTAAGGGCTCAGTATTCCCTAATTTCGTGCTAATATGTTTTTCCTATAAAATAAGTCAGAGATGACTTTATAATTGCATTATTGTGTTGACATTTTTGTTGATTTTGAGGGATCTTACATGACAACTTGTAATTAGGCTGAGGTGTACTTTTCTTTTTTTTCTTTTTTTTTAAAGATTTTATTTATTCATTTGAGAGAGAGAGAGAGAGAGAGAGAGCATGAGAGGGGAGAAGGTCAGAGGGAGAAGCAGACTCCCAGTGGAGCCAGGAGCCCGATGTGGGACTCGATCCCGGAACTCTGGGACGATGACCTGAGCCAAAGGCAGTTGCCCAACCAACTGAGCCCACCCAGGCGCCCTGAGATGTACTTTTCTACAAATGCCAATGTAGAGGTCTTGATAATTACACTACCTATATATTTACACAATGTATGTAATATATGTTGTATCTTCCTTGGTCTAAAAATGCAATGCCATTCACAAAAACAGTTGGTAGTAATTACAGAGCAAGAGAATGGTTTAATCATTTCAAATGGGAATGTACCCTGTCTCTAACATGTAATTATTAGACCATTTCCACTTTCATAAGATGATATTACGCTCAATTATTTACTGAGAAATAAATGAGTAAACTAATAATGATGCTGGGGTCTTAGTCTTGCTTTCCTAATGGATGCTTCAGAAGAGAGCCTTTGTAATTCTGCCTCCATACCATATGTCTCTGTTGACATTAAAATGCTTAGTTCCAAATGAGTTGGCTTCATTCAAGCATCTTAATTCAAGAGTGGATGATTAGATCTTAAGCTAAAAACCTATTAGGATGTAAGCACTTGTGTTTTTGAAAGGTATTAAGGGAACATCATAGTGTGGTTGTAGATAAATCCTCCCTATCTCGGAGTGGGCTGGCAAAAAATCTCATTTGATCTGCAAACATTACTGTCTAGCTTCATGTCAAAGTTAAGCGCAGAATGAGAAATCTGCCAAGTGTTTGTTATATAATACACAGACTAGATGGTGCCTGTTTTTATTCCTTGCTTGTAGTAGTTGCAGAGATCCCGTCTCTGGGCAGGGATAATTGGAGAGGACCAAGTATCTTTTCCATGCAAAAAAACACCCTGTCCAAGAGTCTGAGCTCCAAGCAAGGAACCCACCTTCATATAGGATCTTTTAAGCAAATGCTGCTCTGTGGTGGGATTGTGTGCCTGTGAGGTTTCTTAAGCAGGCACCGTGGTACAGAGCAAGTGGTGTGGGCAGAGGAGGACAAATGATGTTGCAAATATTTTCAGTCCCTTTGAGAAAGGGATGCACAGATCTAAATAAAACCCACTGCTATGATTGTTCCTGCATTTATTTAACCACATGTGTGGTCCAAACTAATAGGATTCTCCCCCGCTTGCCATTAATTTGCTTTAGTCCCTCTGTAATCCTATCAACAGCAGGGCACAGTGATCTTCATATAGAGAATGGGAAAATCAGTGGATAACCATCTGCCTAATGTTTTGGCAGAAATTAAGCTTACGGAGCTACTACCAAGTTGGGACTCCTTGTCAGGAATAGAGATTTCTACTACAGGGTGGACTATAACGTCCCAGGATTGAGATTGCCTAATTTATATTCTGACAGGTAACCTGACCAGACCACTCCTGAAGAAAGAAAGACAAGATTCATTTATCACCATCTAACTTCAAAGGCATAGGCTAGTTTCTCCCTCCTTCCTTTTCTGCCTTCTCCCCTCCCTCCTTATCTTTTTTTTAAGATTTTATTTATTTATTTGACAGAGAGAGAGGGATCACAAGCAGGCAGAGAGGCAGGCAGAGAAAGAGAGAGGGGAAGCAGGCTCCCTGCTGAGCAGAGAGTCCAATGTGGGGCTCGATCCCAGGACCCTCAGATCATGACCTGAGTCAGGCAGAGGCTTTAACCCACTGAGCCACCCAGGCGCCCCACCTCCTTATCTCTTTCTTTCTTCTTTTACCTTTTTTTTTTTTTAATGTAAAAACTGCCTTGGACACAATGAGCCAGTAAAGGTGCACTGCGATTAAAACTGCATGGGGAACTTTATAGTTCATACCTCTCTAACTATATAATCCCTTGGTGTTTTCCCTCTGAGTTCGCATCAGCTTTAGACAGCTTCTGCATTGCTCATTAGAAACACAGAGAACCATGAAGGAATAAGAAAGAAATGCTTTATAAGAACAAGAATGTAAATTGCTGCAAGAAAAATGTCAGATTTATTTGTCCAAGTACTTACTGACTTAAACATGACAAAATAAGAGCAGACCACCCAGATTAACTTGTATTGATAAGACCTCTTAACTGCATCCCCCCCTAAGGAGTTTTGTGTATCATCAAGATATTATCTGGCCCAGACATGCAAATTCAAATGGGACCATAGGTTCAGAACTTGAAAGAAAGAAAGCTGTGCTTAAAAAACTTAGGCTTAAAAAAAACAAAAAACAAAAAAACAAAAAAACAACTTAGGCTTCATGAAAATAAAAATTTTCATGAAAATCCAAATTAAAAAATTGGAAAACTGAGACCATGGTCAGCATGGGGGTGGATAATAGGAACTCCTTTACAAGAGAAATATCCCCACTAGGATGAGTTTTAACATTCTAACTTAACTGGAAGAAATCTTGAGTCACTGAAAGTTAATCAAATTGTACAAACTCTAAGATACTATGATACTTACGTGGCAATTGAATGTTTGGACACTGGTTCTACTTTGGGAAGATATTAACAAACTACTGTCAGCTTGATACAAAATGATATTGTGGGGGTTTTTTTGTTGTTAAAGGTACTTCTCTTTTAGAGATACATACTGAAGTCCTAATATTTGAGAGATACATATGAAAATATTTTTGAAAACAATTTTATTTTCAATCTATTTCACAGTAATAGTAGAAGGAGGAGTACACGGGGATTTGGATAAAACAAAATTAGCCTGTAGTTGATTGGTGTGGAAGCTGGGTGAGGGACACATTAAGAGTTCAGTATATTCAGACATGTACCCTAGCGCAAATAATACATTATATGTTAATAAAAAATTAATTATTAAAATAAAAAAAGAGTTCAGTATATTACTCTAGTTTGTGTATGTGAAGAAATGCTTCATAACAACATTTTAAAAGAAAGAAAAAATTATTATAAAATAGATCAGATACACGAAGATGTCATAAAGAACAATCTGGTGGACATTGACCTCCCCACTCTACATCTGAAGTATTGAAACACAGAAATGTGGTTGAAAATTTTAGACAGCTACTCTTCACTTCCATTATCTGACTACATGTGCCCTTGGGAAGGTAGTGGCTAATGTTGACTCATTAAAACTGGTAACACTCAAATGTTGCACGGAATTTGCAGCTAGCTAGAGGAGAGCTGGATTCAGGCTTCAGTGAGGCAACATGGTGCCTGGTGGCGATCTAACTCAGCCTTGAGGATCACAAACATCTGGATCAAAATCCCTGCTCTAACTATAGTTGTGTGACCTCCAAGAAAGTTCCAGACTTCTCTGAGTCCCATGACCTCATATATAAAAATATGTTTAGTAACTCCAACCTGGAAGGATTACAGGCAATGTCTGTAAATTGCTTAGATGGCACTGGGCAAATAGTAGCTTTTTTATTTGACGTATTAAAAAAAGACAATTTGACATTTCCTAACTGAAATGTGTTCCCATCTCTGAAGAAGTGGTAAATAAGTACTGTGTGGCTAGTTGATGAAACAAAGCTCAGTCTGCTTCTTATCAGAGGAGAAGTAAGCTATCTTCACCTTGAAAGAGTGTTAGCAGTATCCAGGAGTGGGGGAGACCAAGGTAGGGTATTTATAAGTTTGAGGGGGTCTGATTTAAGGTGAGTCAATGGCAGTATAAGGGGGCACTTAATTAAAATTGGGGGAAATTTATTATAGCTCAAGATTGGTAGATTGGTAGACAGAGTTGGGAGGATTCCAAAAGCAGTCTTAAAAAATGAATTATCTTTTGAAGTGATCTATTGTCCCGAGAAAGGGGTGATGAATGCAGAAGGAAGGGATAAATGGATTTGGGGGAATTTCTTGAAACAAACAGTAAATCATCTGCAACTCCAGCTTTCTGAACAAGAGTTTTCTGGAAAAGTAAAGTTAGACGAATACAGTCAAATAGTGAAATTATACTCATGTAAACAGTAAGCTGAATGGGGATAGATTATTTTTGTCTTCATTTATATAGGGGCTTTCAGAAATATTTTTATCTTCTGTACTTTTATTTCTAGGTCCCAACATGCACAGGGATTATATGATATAAAAATACATTTCCTCAAAACTAGCTTTCTTTAGGATTACACTTGCAACTCACACATTCTCTATTGCTTTTTGTGATCTCATTTGAATGTTTCAGCCTGTCCTTAGGATATTATTTTAGTTTCAGACCCATGGCCCTCAACCTTGCCTGGACATTAGAATGCCATGAGGAGGTTTTGAAAGTCCCAAAGCCCAGGTCAGTTAAATCAGAAGATGTGTAGTGGGATCTGGACATCAGTAAGTTGAACCCTCCCGATGTGCATCTAAGGTGGAGAACAACAGCTTGATGCCTAGCTGGAGAAATAAATGCTTGACTGGGGAATTAGAAGACCCTGGTTAGACCCTGACACTAACTACTGACCGCTAGAAATTGGAGCAGCTTTCTAGTGCCCTTAAGCTTCAGTAGAAATATTAATTATGACACAGGTGTTATATGTGAACATCCTACCCTTTAAGATCTAGCTTCAAATTCCTCTGGAACTTAAAGTTTCACGGCAACCCTCATCTTTGATGACCCATTCCACTAACTTCCTTTTATTCACTGTCTTCTCAGAGTGTTGTTCCTTTATTCTACTCTGGCCTTGACTCCTTTTCTTTGATTGGCACAGGTACCCCATCGTCCCCGCACCTCTTCACTGCCCCCCACAAATGCTCGTATAAGCAGGTGTAACCAATTTTGCTGGAGGTTGGAAAGACAAAGGAGGTTTCATGTTGAAGAAGCATAAAAACCGTAATGTTGAGTATTAGTATTAGATGTCAGAGATCCATGACTTGGCAAGTCCTTTGGCCGCTTTGCGGGCTGTACAGTTACCATCCCCACCCACCTTCCTTCTCCCACTCTTCTTTCTTCTTCTACTCTTCTCAAGAGAAAATGAAAATTCCTGCCATTGTTTCATGCAGCACATGCCAGTTGTTTCTAGCCTCATCCCTCACTCATGTTCTCTGATAAACAGTGAAACTTCTATTTCAGATAGTACCTTCTCCACCCCCACTGGATCCTTTAAGGAAAAGAAAGCACTAGAGAAATGTTATGGCCACTCTTATGAGAATTATGACAATCCTTTCCCAATCTCTTGGAATAGATAAACAGTTAAAGTCATTTAGATTTTAAATAAAAACATTTTTTTCTGCTACAACCACTTAGTTTCTTAACACAGCTAATGATTATGCTTATTATGGTAGGTGCTAAGAAATCTACACGAATGACAAATCGTCCAGAAAGAATCAGTTTCATTGAGGCGTAAGACAGACTCTTAAGACCTAGTTAAGATATAATACAAGAGATTTATTTGTATCTTCAGTGAACTAGGTAGGCTTCCAAGAAATTCCAAACTGAATTTGTTTCAGTTCATTGACCTTCAACTTTCTGAGATCCATATTCTCAAATATTAGATGTTTGCAAAGGACTAGGCTTTTTCACAATCCCATTTTTAGTAATACATATGGCCAAACCATGCTTTGTATACTTTTTGGACTTTTGGTCAAATTTTATGACTTCATTGGTCAGAAGGCCAGATAGGTATGGCTTAATGGATGAATGGGGAACTTTCACTTCCAGGGTAGGTACCTGGATCAATCCTCCTTCTATAGACAATTAAAATTCTTATCATACACACACACACACACACACACACACACACACACAC
>JAPYYJ010004652.1:0-10208 GCA_028533885.1 Nasua narica
TCTGTGAATGATTGTTCTTTGCCATCACTACACCATCTCTTTGATGGGGGAAGAAAAAGATTCTAGCCTTGAAAACAATTTTCCCACTAAATTTACAGACATATAAATCGTATTTCAACAGCACCTGGGTGGCTTAGTAGGTCAAGTGTCTGCTTTCTGCTCAGGTCATGATCCCAAGACCCTGGTATTGAGCCCCAAGTCTGGCTCTCTGCTCAGTGTGGAGTCAGCTCCTCCTTCTCCCTCTGCTCTCCACATCCTCCACTCATGTTCTCTCTCTCACTCTGTCATAAATAAATAAATAAAATAGAACTGGGTTGCATTAAGACAGCTACTGAAGGGTTTGCCTACACTCTAGAGCAAATCAGTGAAGGACATGCCTCCATTCTGAATCCATCTTTGTTTATGCAGAATGGTAATCAAAAAAGGAGAGTAATCAAAGCAAAAATAACACTCCAAACAAAAACTAGTATTTATTGGGTGTTCTGTGTCAGACAGTATTGTGAATTGCTTGCCTTCACTTACTAATTTATTTATCCGAACACATCCTCAGCTCTATGTACCATCACCAGGCACAATAGAAATGTAGGAGCAAACCTCAGAAAAAAAGAAAACAAACAATTCTGATTATCCTATTTATGCAGGTAAACCATTCTCCCTTAGTTCCATTCCATCAGCACATTCCACTTTGACTCTCTTGCTAAATGTTGGAAAACTAAGGGAATATATCCATTTCTTTAATACAGGGAGGTTTTGTTTTGTTTTCTTTTGAGCTGGATTTTGACCTTTTCATAACAATCCTAAGAAGTTTACATTTGTTGGTATAAAATAATTTTCTCAAACAATTTCAAGTTTAAATAACAAAAATAACAATACCACCATTACTAAAATTTTTAGATCTAAATTTAGATGTTGAATTATTTTTTTTTATTGTGTTATGTTAGTCATCATTAGTGGGTTTTTTGTTAAGATTTTATTTATTCATTTGTCAGAGAGAGCACAGCTAGAGAGGGAACACAAGTAGAGGGAGCAGGAGGGGGAGAAGCAGGTTCCCCAATGTGGAGCTGGGAGCCCAAAGTGGGGCTTGATCCCAGGACCCCAGGACCACAACCTGAGCCAAAGGCAGATGCCCAAGGACTGAGCCACCCAGGCTCCCTCCATTAGTTTATGCTGTAGTGTTCTATGATTCATTGTGTATAACACCCAGTGCTCCATGCAATGTATGCCTTCCTTTACACCCATCGCTGGGCTAGCCCATCCCTCCACCCACCCCCCCTGAAACCCTCGGATTGCTTCTCAGAGAAGGAGATGTACCATGAGAGACTGTGGACTCTGGGAATTATTTTACAGGTAATAAAGGCATCAGCTGTAGGGCCTCTGGCTTGTAAAGACCCTTCCAAAGATCCTATCTTGATGGAACATTATATTTTTTCCTAAGTAAGAACCAAATACTGTACATTTCAGGATTCTAAAATTGTAGTTTTGTCCCATGATAGTCTTAATTTATTTCCACCAATGACTAACCTTAATGTGTTGATTACTTATGGGACTCAAGTTGTGTTGATTACTTATGGAACTCAAGCTTTATTTAAAATCTGAGATCTGAATTACATGATTCTTTTTTTTTCCCCCTCTGAGGACAAGCATACATCATTTATTGCTGACGTTTTCTTTGTGGAGAAAGCCTTTTTGCAACTAAGTTATTTTACAGAAAATTAAGAGTCAATATCCTCAACTAAAGTTTACATGAAAAATAATAGGGGGGTGAGAATAGAAGATATACCCTCATTTTAATCTTAACTCACTGAGATATCTTACATTCAAAATAAGATAAGGGTAATGTAGATCTGTGTATGTTCTTTTTTTTTTTTTTCTCAGTATTCCAAGATTCATTGTTTATTAACCACCCACATTGCTCCATGCATACCTGCCCTCCTCAATACCAACCACCAGGTTCACCTGTCCCTCCACCCCCTCCCTTCCAAAACCTTGAGTTTGTTTATAAGAGTCCATAGTCTCTCATGCTTTATCTCTCCCTCTGATTTCCCCCAATTCACTTTTCCTTTCTTTCTCCCAATGTCCTCTATGTTATTTCTTATGCCCCACAAGTAAGTAAAACCATATGATATTTGACTTTCTCTGCTTGACTTATTTCACTCAACATAATCTCTTCCAGTTCTTTCAATGTTGATACAAAAGTTGGGTATTCATCCATTCTGATGGAGGTGTAAAATTCCATTGTATATACAGACCATATCTTCTTTATCCATCCGTCTGCTGAAGGGCATCTTGTCACTTTCCAAAGTTTGGTGATTGTGGCCATTGCAGCTGTGAACATTGGGTTAGATAAGGCCATTCTTTTTTCATTGGATCTGTATCTTTGGGTCAAATACCAGCAGTGCATGTGTATGTTCTCTTTCAACCCTGAACTACATTACCATGACTATTTTTCCCCCATGAAACATTATTTATATATTTATGTACTTAAATGTTTATTTATTTATTATATAAAATTATAGCACTGGAATAGATTTTGCAATTTATAAGTTTGAATTGTTACTCATGTGTAAAATTACTCTTACAATATTTCATCAATAAAAATATTTCTAAATAAAAACAGTCTATTTCTTAGTACTTTTCTAAAATTTAGATTTTTTCAGTGTTCCAAGATTCGTTGTTCATGTACCACCCCCAGTGCTCTGTGCAGTATGTGCCCTCAATACCCACCACCAGGCTCACCCACCATCCCCTCTTCTCCCCTCCAAAACCCTGTTTGTTTCTCAGAGTCCACAGTCTCTCATGGTTCATCTCCCTCTTTGATTTTCCCCAATTCACCCTTTCTTTCCTTCTTGCAATGTCCCCCTATTATAGTTAACTTATAGTATTATATTAGTTATACATATACAATATAGTGATTTAACGATTCTATATAATACTCAGTGCTCATGGTGATAAGTGTATGCTTAGTCCCCATTATTTGTTTTTCCTTATGCTCCACATGTAAGTGAAACCATATGGTCGTTATTTCAGCATTGTTTGTTTGTTTGTTTGTTTTCTTTTCATTTTCATTTTACATCTGAGTACAGGAGTGTGCCCTATATAATCCGATGAAATTAAGAGGTTGGCAGGCTAAAATACAACTTCATTTTATTTTCTATTAATTTAATAATTAAATAAATTTTATTGCTATTGAAAATGATAAGGCAAACACCATGCTATTATTTCAATTACTCTCTCTGAGCCTGTACATAATTTACTCCTTTTTGAATTTTGAAAACCTGAGTCCTACTTTCATAACTATGCTAATATTGTTAAGATTGCCATTTCAAAGAAAATGCACTCTTAGTTAGATAACCCTGTGTCATATCATTCCTAAGAAATTCTTACCTATTTTGTACACAAAAGCAATCAAACTTTATATAGACAGATATTAATTATGTGGAGACCAATTTATATGCATATTTTAAACGTAAATTATACCGATGTAGTATTTCTGGAATCCCTATCAGATAACTCTGGTGATTTATTTTCATTATAGTAAATATATTTGAGCTCTTGCCAGGAAATAATTGTATTTTCTTTTGGCACACTGACCTCAGCTCTAAAAACACATCATATGCAATGTATACAATGTGCTTAATTGTGGGCTAGAGACCAAGTATTCCCAAAGGGGCTGTTGGAAATAAAATATGAATCTCCACCATGATTAGGCAGTCAACTCATTTGCCCAGAAAGATTCTAAATCTTACATAAGGAGAAGAAAATGAATGTTTATCTTTTTATTATATTTTCTACTGAATTCATCATGCTCAATGATGGAAAACTTATTTTCAAAGGCAAAAACCTACACTGGCATTTTTCACAGGGCTGCAACACACAATCCTAAAACTGTATGGAACCAGAAAAGACCCTGAATTGCTACGGAAATGCTGAAAAGAAACACAAAGCTGGGAACATAACGTTCTCTGATTTCAAGCTTTACTACAAAACTGTGATCACCAAGACAGCATGGTACTGGCACAAAAACAGGCACATAGACCAGTGGAACAGAGTCGAGATCCCAGATATGGACCTGCAACTCTATGGTCAAATAATCTTTGACAAAACAGGAAAAAATATCCAGTGAAAAAAAGAGTTTCTTCAATAAATGGTGCTCGGGATAATTGGACAGCTCTATATAGAAGAATGAAACTTGACCTTTCTCTTACACTATACTTGAAAATCAACTGGAAACCTACCAGGGTGTAGAGTGCTCTCACTGTCCTGCATCTTGTAGATAAGGTTTTCCTTTCTTTCATGTGGAGGGAGGTCACCTCTCCCAGGAAAGACTATGACTTCATTCAGGGAAGTTAAGTCTGTCCTTCATGTAGTTGACACCCCTACATTTTTTCATCCTGAAATATTCAAAAGGAAAGGTGCCATATTTTAGATAATGTGTTCTCAACCTTGTCATCAGGTCATAAAAGGAGAAGAAATATACAAACTTGCAGTATTTTAATATTTTGCATGCTGGTTACTAACAAGTTTATATATATAGAATACGTCACTACAGCAAATATATTATTTTATCTCAAACTAAAATTTTTCAAATTCAGGAACTTATTAATTTTAATGATTTGGCCCATGTATGCTCCATATACGTTTTCTCTTTATTAATTTAATTTATTACAATTTAATTACTTTTATGATATATTACCTGTTGGAGAACATGAATTTTTTTCTTCAAATAAAATAAGCATATACTGGTTTTTAAGTTTTTATTTCAATTCCAGTATTGAATTTAAATTAATATTTAACTACCCTTGCAATTCAAGAATAAATCCCACTTGAGCATGGTGAATGATTTTTTTAATGTGTTATTGGATTCAGTTTAACAGTATTTCATTGAGAATTTTCAGCTCCATTTTCACCATGGATTTTGACCTGCAGATTTTCCTTCCTATAGTCCTTATCTGGTTTTGGCACCAGGGTAATGCTGGACTCATTGGAAGAATTCAGAACTTTTCCTTATTTTTCTTTTGTTGGGAATAGATTGAACATAATGCAGATTAACCCTTCTTTAAATGCGTGGAGGAATTCATCTGTTAAGCCATCCTGTCCTGGACTTTTGTGTGTTGGGAGATTTTTTTTTTAGTATCGATTGATTGATTGATTTGACTGAAAGAGAGAGCACAGGTAGGGGAAGGACAGAGGGAGAAGCAGACTCCCTGCTGAGGGCTAATCTTGATTTGTCACTAAATACCAGGACCCCAAGATCATGATGCAAGCTAAAGTCAGGACACTTAACCAACTGAGATATTAAGGTGCCCCTGTTGGATGATTTTTGCTACTGATTCAATTTCTATGCTGGCTATCTGTTTTTCTCAATTTTTTTTTTTCATTCTTCCTTTTTGCGTTTTGGTGTTTTTTATGATTCTAGGTATTTATCCAATTCTTTCACGTTGTCTAATTTGTTGGCATATAAGTTTTCATAATATTTTCTTCTAATTGCTTGTATTTCTGTGCTGTCTACTGTTCTTTCTCCTCTTTTGGTTCTACTAATATTGATTTGGATCATTTCTCTTTTCTTTTTGGTAGGTTTGACTACAGCTTTATAAATTTTTTTTCAATAAAAAAGCTCTTGAATTCAATGATCTGTCATTTTTTTTCTCCCCAAATTTGTTTATTTTAATCTTTCAATGTTACAAGATTGATTGTTCATGCACCACACCCAGTGCTCCATGCAGTACATGCCCCTCTCGATTTGTCATTTTTGTTTTTGTTGTGGTTGTAATTTGTTTCTGTAAAATTTATATCTGATATGATCTTTATTATTACTTTCCTTATCCTGGTTTTAGGCTATATATGCTTTTCTTTTTCTAGGTTCTTTGACATAAGGTTTGTTTTTTACTTTTTTAGACTATTCTTAGTTATTTTTGTTTTTAATTTTTTTTTTTTTTGAGAATTGCAAGATAAATTGTTGATGCACCACACCTAGTACTCCATGCAATACATGCCCTCCTCAACATCCACCACTAGGCTCACGCAATACCAACCACCCTCCCCGCGAAAACCCTATTTGTTTCTCAGATTTCACAGTCTCTCATGGTTCATCACCCCCTGCGATTTCCCCACATTCACCCTACCCTTCCTTCTCAAAATGCCCTCCATGATTTTCCTTATGCTCCACACGGAAATGAGACCATAAGATAATTGACTCTCTACACTTGACTTATTTCACTCCTCATAATCTCTTCTAGTCCTGTCCATGTTGATACAAAAGTTGGATATTTATCCTTTCTGATGGATGCATAATATTCTATTGTATAGATGTACCACTTTTTCCTTATCCACTCATCCGTTGAAGAGCATTTTGGTTCTTTCCACAGTTTGGCGATTGTGGCCATTGTTGCTATGAACATTGGGGTACATGTGGCCCTTATTTGTACTGCATCTACTTCTTTGTGGAAAATACTGAGTAGTGCAACTGCAGGGTCATAGTGTAGCTCTATTTTTAATTTCTTGAGGAATCCCCATACTGTTTTCCAACGTGGCTGCACCAACTTACATTCCCACCAACAGTCGAAGGGGGCTCCCCTTTCTTCATATCCCCTCTAACATTTGTTGTTTACTGTCTTGTTGATTTTGGCCATTCTACCTGGTGTAAGGTGGTATGTCAATGTGGTTTTGATTTGAATTTCCCTGATGGCTAATGATGATGAACATTTATTCATGTGGATGTTAGACATTTGTATGTCTTCTTTAAGGAAGTGCTTGGTCATGTTTTCTCCAATTTTTTCAAACAGTTATCTGTTTTTTGAGTATTGAGTTTGAGGAATTCTTTATAGATCTTAGATATCAGACCTTTGTCTGTGGTGTCATTTGCAAATATCGTCACCCATTCTCTGGGTTGCCTGTTTGCTTTGTTGACTGTTTCCTTCGCTGTGCAATAGCATTTTATCTTGATGAAATCCCAAAAGTTCATTTTTGCTTTTGTTTCCTTTGCCTCTGCAAACATGTCCTGAAAGATGTTGCTGTGGCTGATATCGGAGAGGTTACTGCCTATGTTCTCCTCTTGGATTTTGATAGATTCCTGCCTCATGTTGAGGTCTTTTAACCATTTTGTTTTTATGTTTGTGTATGGTTTAAGAGAATGGTCAAGTTTCATTCACCTACATATAACTGTCCAATTTTCCCAACACCATTTATTTAAAAGATTTTTTCCCCCCACAGGATATTTTTTCCTGCTTTGTCAAAGATTATTTGACGATAGAGTTGTGGGTCCATATCTGCTTCTCTACTCTGTTACACTGGTCTATATGCCTGTTTTTGTGCCCCTACCATGCTGTCTTGGTGATCACTGCTTTGTAGTATAGGGTAAAATCAGGCAACGTGATACCCCTGGTTTTGTTTTTCTCTTTCCACATTTCCTTAGAAATTCCTGGTCTTTCCTGGTTTCATAGAAATTTTGAGATTCTTTGTTCCAGCTCTTTGAAAAATGTCAGTGGAATTTGGATCAGGATGGCATTGAAATTATATATTGTTCTTGGCAGTATAGACATTTTAACAATGTTTATTCTTCTGACCCATGAGCATGGAATGCTTTTCCACTTTTTTGTGTCTTCAATTCCTTTCATGAGCGTTTTATAGTTCCTCACGTACAGAATCTTTACCTCTTTGGTTAGGTATATTCCCAGGTATCTAATGGTTCTTGGTGTTACAGTAAGTGGAATCAATTCTCTAATTTCCCTTTCCATATTTTCATTGTTAGTGTATAGGAAAGAAATTGATTTTTGTGCATTGATTTTGTGTCCTGACACATTACTGAATTCCTGTATGAGTTCTAGTATTTTGGGGGTGGAATCTTTTGGGTTTTCCATATAAAGTATCATGTCAACTGCGAAGAGAGAGAGTTTGACTTTTCATTGCCAATTTGAATACCTTTTATTTCTTTTTGTTGTGTCTGATTGCTGTCGCTAGGACACCTAGTACTATGTTGAACAAGAGTGGCAAGAGTGGGCACCCTTGTGTATCTGATTTCAAAGGGAAATCTGTCAGCTTTTCCCTATTGAGATTGATATTTACTGTGGATCCTTCATATATAGAATTTATGAATTTGAGGGATGTTCCATCCAGCTCTATACTTTGAAGTGTTTTAATCAGGAACAAATGCTGAATTTTGTCAAATTCTTTTTTCTGCATCAATTGAGAGGACTATGTGGTTCTTCTGTCTTCTCTTGTTGATTTGTTCTATCACATTGATTGATTTGCAAATGTTGAACCACCCTTGCATCCCAGGGATAAATCCCACCTCATAATGTTGGATAATCATGTGAATGTGCAATTGGATCCTACTAGGTAGGATTTTTTTAAATTAACATATAATGTATTATTTGCCCCAGGGTACATGTCTGTGTGTCATCAGGCTTCCACATTTCACTGCACTTACCATAGCACATTGTAATGTCCATAACCTATGTCCATAACCTATCCCTATCCAATGTCCTCTCCAATGTCCATAACCTATCCCTATCCATCTTATCTCTACCCCCCTTTTCCCTAACCACCCAAGTTCGTTTCATAAATATAGGACTCTTTTATGATTTTTCTCCTTCCTGATCCCATCTTGCTTCATTTCCCTCCCCCACTGTCTGATGCCCACCTACCTTGCCTCTCAAAATCTTCATATCAATGAGATCTTATGATAATTGTCTTTCTCTGAATTACTTTTTTTAGCATAATACCCGCTAGTTCCATCCACATCTTTGCAAATGGCAAGACTTTGTTTTTCCTGATGGCTGCATAGTGTGCCATTTTATATTTACAACACATCTTTATCCATTCATCGGTCCATGGAAATCTAGGTTCTTTCCATAGTTAGGCTATTGTGGACATTCCTGCTGTGTACATTTGGGTGGACGTGCCCCTTCATATCACTACATTTGTGTCTGTAGGTAAATACCCAGGAGTGAGATTGCTAAGTTGTAGCGTAGCTCTATTTTCAACTTTCTGAGGAACCTCTGTACTGTTTTCCAGAGTAGCTGTACCAGCTTGCATTCCCACCAACACTGTAGGAGGGTTCCCATTCCTCTGCATCCACTCCAACATCTATCTTTTCCTGACTTGCTAATTTTAGCCATTCTGACTGGTGTGAGGTGGTATATCACTGTGGTTTTTATTTGTATTTCTCTGATGCCAAGCGATATTGAGCACTTTTTCACACGTCTGCTGACTATTTGGATGTCCTCTTTGCAGAAATGTCTTTTCATATTGCCTGCATGTTTCTTGATCAGGTTACTTGTTCTTTGGGTGTTGAGTTTGAGAAGTTATTTATAGATTTTAGATACTAGCCCTTTATTTGATATGTCATTTGTGAATATCTTCTCCCATTCTGTCAGTTGTCTTTTGGTTTTGTTGACAGTTTCCTTTGCTGTGCAAAAGCATTTGATCTTGATGAGTTCCCAATAGTTCATTTTTGCCCTTTCTTTCCTTGCCTCTGGTGATGTTTCTAGGAAGAATTTGCTGCTGCTGAGGCCAAAGAAGTTGATGCTTGTGTTCTCCTCCAGGATTTTGATGGAGCACTGTCTCACATTGAAGTCTTTCACCCAGTTTGTGGCTATTTTTGTGTGTGTTATAAGGAAATGGTTCAGTTTCATTCTTCTGCAAGTGGCTGTCCAATTGCCCAACACCATTTTTTTAAGAGACTGTCTTTTTTCATTGGATATTCTTTCCTCCTTTGTCAACGATTAGTTGACCATAGATTTGGGGGTCCCTTTCTGGATGTTCTATTCTGTTCCATTGATCTATGTGTCTTTTTTTTTTTTAATTTTTCAGGGTTACAAGATTGATTGTTCATGCACCACACCCAGTGCTCCATGCAGTACGTGCTCCTCTCGATACCGACCACCAGGCTCACCCCCCCACCCCCTCCCCTCCAAAACCCTCAGTTTGTTGCTCAGAGTCCACAGTCTCTCCTGGTTCAACATCCCCTCCGATTTTCCCCCATTCGCCCTTCCCTTCCTTCTAACGATGCCCTCCATGATTTTCTTTATACTCCACACATAAGTGAGACCATGAGATAATTGCCTCTCTCCACTTGACTTATTTCACTCCTCATAATCTCTTCGAGTCCTGTCCATGTTGATACAAAAGTTGGATATTCATCCTTTCTGATGGAGGCATAATATTCCATTGTATAGATGGACCACATCTTCCTTATCCATTCATCTGTT
>JAPYYJ010004653.1:0-10206 GCA_028533885.1 Nasua narica
CAAGGCTCGCTCGGTCGTGTCCTTGAAGACTCTGCTCAGGCACCTTGTCCTGAGAAGCATTCCTGAACAGCTCCCTGTCCTGGCTGGGCCACAGGCGTCACCTCTGGGCTCCCAACAGCCTCATGGGGATGGAGCCCCGGTGTTCCTATTTGCTTGTCCGTCCCCACTAGGTCATGAATTCCTTGAAGTCGAAGACTGTGCTTTACCTTCAGGAAAGGGTCCGCGACATAGAAGGTCATAGAAGGTGCTCAGTAAAGGTCTGAGAGGTGAATTAAGCCTTATTAGGGAAGCTTTTTTCCATGATGCCTGAGAGGGTGGGCTTTGTGCAGTTGGGGGCTTTATCCAGGCCCTGGAAAAGTCTCCATCTCTCTTTCCCTGGTATGATTCCAGGGCGAAGCGTGTTTTGAGTCCTTTCTCATCAAGCTGTCTGTGGGCAGTCCTGACACCAGGCACTGATTTTTCGCCAAAGGGGTGGCAGCTTCCCCTCTGCATTCTGCATCCCAGCAGTCAGTTCACGTGTTTAGACCCCAATCTCTTCTGTCCCCACGGACCACGCCCGCTTCTGAGCTACTGGGATCTGGTTTTCTAAAATCAGGGTCAGAGTTTCTGTCACTGAGATGCTTGGATTTTTCGAGGAGCCATGGCTGAGGCCCGCACATATGGACCCATTCCCTTAATCCATTTATTCCCACTCCTCTGGAATGACCCACTGCCCTCAAAATAGTCCACCGCCCCAGGCTGGAGCCAGAACTTAACGTCGCCGGAGGAGCGAACCCGAGCTTTCCGCCTAGCCCGAGAGACGCCCCCAAGTGGGACATACTCGGCTCAGAGCCTCACCTGCTGCAGAGACCATCGCAGACCCATTGCTTTAAAACGTTTCATGCCCATCTTCCTTTCCCTTCTAGCGGGGGAATGAGCAGAGGAACAGTCACCGAGTCTGGGGACCAAGAAGCAGGGGCTCTGACTGGAACCTGCCACCTGCAATTGAGAGAGCACCTTTCCTCAGCTGAGTACTTGCAGCTGCTGGGTCTACGTCCGGCCGCTCTGTCCCCCAATCGCCAGGTTCAGGGCTGGGTCAGGGACACGTAGCTGGCCAGAGGTTAGAGGGCCTAGGGCCATGGACATAGCAGGTGTGGCCAAGTTCCCGTATATATGTACTTGGGCAATGCCCTTCTCTGCTTGCCCAAGCCAAGTACCCTGCAAAGGGACATGTCCCCGGAGGGGTGCCTGGGTTGGTTAATTTTCTTTGTCAACTTGGCTAGGCCACGGTGCCCAGATACATGGTCATACCTTACTCTGGATGTCTCAGTGAGGGTACTTTGGGCAAGATGAACATTTATTTTTAACCTATTTATTTTTAAGTTTTCATTTAAATTCCACTTAGTTGACATACAATGTAATAGTAGTTTTGGGTATACTGAGATTAACAGTGGACTTCGAATAACCAGGTTGCTCTTCCTGATGGTGGGCCTCATCCCATCAGATGAAGGCCTCAATAGAACAAAAGACTGACCTCCCCCGAGCCAGCGGAGATTTTGCCAGCATGAAGCCTTTGGATTTGAACTGTAACACTGACTTTTCCCTGGGTCTCCTTGCCAGCTTCCATAATCATATGAGCCAGTTCTAGAAAATAAATATTCAGTCTCTATATGCATCCTATTGGTTCTGTCTCTTTGGAGAACTTTGGTTACTAAATCTCATTTATCAAAATTGCACCTTTCTTGCATGAGGACAAGTGGGCACCATGGAAGGGAGATCTGGCCTTGTATGGGGTGTATGTATTGCATCTCCACTAAAAGTTCAGGCATGCCCTGACTCAAAGATCCCAGGTCCTGGGGAAATGGGTCCCTGGGAAATGGGTGACGTTTTTATAGGGGAAGAATCACTACTATATCCCAGGTTGTGACTTTCCAAGGGAGACAGACTAGCAGGCTTCCCAGTTTTCAGAAAATGCACACCTGGCCATGCCACTCCCGGATCAAGCTCCTCCGGCGCTACACTGTCTTTAGGGCAAGGCTTGAGCCCTGCCACGCAGCCCATGAATAACCCCCAGGACCAGGCTCTAGTCTGGTCTCCAGCTTCATGCCATACCACACTCCTCACATGTTCCTGAACTCTCTCTCTCTGTCCCTACCTATTCTTTCCTTGTCTCTCTGCCTTTATATTTCCAGTCCTCACTGGAGTGTTCTGTCACCACCTCTTTGCTTGCCTAACTGGAACTTAAACTTCAGCACAGGTGTTACCTCCTCCAGGAAGCCTTCCCTGACCACTCCCTATGCCCAAGTCTGGGCTGTGTCTTCCTTCTCTGGGCTGTGATAGAGCTCAGGGCTGATCTTGGGACTCCTCACAGAGTATTGTCTGTTTCCTCCTCCCAGCTGTAAGTTCCTTGAGGGCCTGGGCTGGGGCATAATTGGCATAATGAGTGTTTGTTGAAGGAATGAGTGAGAGTACAAATGAAATGTTTACTTCATATGATTTCTCTTGTTTTTTTCCCAGTTGAAATGCTCTTGTGGGTCACAGACTCATTTTTGCACCATTTTCATGGACAAAGTGATATTGCCAAGGTTCTAAAGTCATGTGTCAGCTCATGGGTATTGATATATCTGGTGAAAAGGGCTGATGATCTAAATAGGAAGATGATAACAAAATTTTATTGAGTATTAATTCCATTAAGTGCTGAGCTAAACTTTTTACTACCTAGTCTAATCTACTCCACATAACTAAGTTTACTAGATGAGCCTCAGGGAGGTTACTTAGGTTACTTAGAGGTTACTTAGCTTTGAGAGGTTACTCTCAAAGCTGCACAGCTAACAAAGTGGAGTTGGGATATGAAAACCTGTGTACTTAGCTGCTGAGCTTCAAAGCCTAGGATTATTTTAATTCTGGGTAACAGTGCCTAGGAGCTATCTAATCTGTACCAGCTGGGGCCCCTACACCATGTGGACCCCATAAAGGAACCCCCAGCCATGGCTGGCCGTTGGGCATAGATGGCAGGTGATACCCAGTCCTTCAGGCAAGACTCTCAGCTCCTCTCAGTTCAGGCTCAGGTCTGTGCCCTGCAGCCCCTCCCTGCCCCTCCTGTCGGCTGCAGGACCCCACAGCCTGGGCAAAAACAGAGGCCGTGCATGTAAAAAGGAGTCGGGACCTCTCCGTGGCTGAGGTCCACCTTGGGAGGTGCGCTTAGCAGGAGGGCAGCTGCAAGGCAGCTGAAGGGTTTTCTGGCTTTTTATCAAAGCATGTCTGAGGGTGTGGGAGGGCCTCCTCCAGGGATCTGGGTCGCAATCACAGTGAAAGGGCATCCGCAGCACTCTGATGATGCTAGGTTTTACTTTTAGGAGCTCAGCAGGACCTTGGGGAGTAGGCCCAGGCCAAGCTGGGAGAGGGGATGTAGATACAAGGGCCATTCTGAGTGGCAGAAGCCAGGAGGTGCCAGGTGAGAGAGGTAGGTGGGAGAGGCCAGGACTAGGCCCATTTCCCTGTCCCTCATGTCACCCTCTCCTCATTTCCATTCCCAGCCTCTGATTTTTCTCAGCAGAGAGGTATGACTGAAGAGCTTTCCAGAGCAACTGGCCATATTTTGAATAATTTGGAGATTCAGTGACTGTCTTCTCTCCTAGAAAACATAGCTGACTTGGTCAGGTTATGGATTCAGGAAAGACTGTGGTATTTCAGTCCCTGACTTATTAATGCCTCCTTATTTTCAGGGTTCTCCAGAGAAGCCGAACCAATGGGAGATATATATGAAGAGATTTATTATAAGGAATTGGCTCATGTGATTATGGAAGCTGGGAAGCCCCAAGATCTGCAGTTGGCAAGCTGAAGACCCAGGAGAACCAGTGGTATAAGATCTAGTCCAAAAGTTGGCAGGTTGGAGGCCCAGGAAGAGCCAATGTTTTGGTCTGAAGGCAGGAAAAAAACCAATGTTCCAGCTCAAGCTGTCAGGCAGGAGGAATTCCTTTTCATTCGTGAGAGGGTTAGCCTTTCTGTTCTATTTAGACCTTCTACTGATTATATAAGGCCCACCCACAGGAGGGAGAGCAATCTGCTTTGCTCATTCCACTGATTCAAATGTTATTCTCAGTCATAAACACACCCTCACAGATGCATCCAGAATAATATTTGCCCAAATATCTTGGCCTCCCCTGACCCAGTCCAGTGGATACATAAAATTAACCATTGTACATTATCTATTACAACTTTCACAATTATATGACCTCTTGTTGCAATTTTTGTATGAATCTGTGCTCTGGGTAGGGAGAGTCCAGGCAGGGGGAAAAAAGAAGCCAAAACAATACGAATACTAAGCAGGGCTTGAGAATTCCTTCCACTATTATGGAACTTTTCCTCTGGGCTCTGCCTTGCCAGTAAATACTGCCACTCCCAGGAGAGGCAGGGTCTGCCTCTCCTCCACCCGCGCCCCCAGCAAATCAAATAAATAAGCTGCTTCCCAGCCACATCTGCTCCCACATCTCAGCATATGCTCTGCCTCGGCTGCTTCTTAACTGTTCAAACTATAATGGGCAGTGTCTTCTGTGCTTCCAACACCCTTGGGTACTTCTCCTGGCCCAGCCTTCCCAAGCTGCTGTTTCAAGCATTACCCACAACATCAAAAATGTTCCACTGGTGGTTTCAAGATTCCAAAAAAAAAAAAAATAGATTCAAAACATCTTTAATACTCTCTGAAGAAGCCATACATCACAGAAAAAGCTGTAACCTTTAGTACCGCTGATATTATCCAGACTGAGGGCTGATTGGCGAGGTAACTGCCGCCAATTCGGATTCTGCAAGGCTGCAGCTGGAGGGGCCCCGGTAGCCTGCCCACTCAGTTTACACTCCCCAGAAAGGAAGCTGCCGATTTTCCGGGTGTTTGCCTAATGCCCTTTTACATAACCTGGAAAATCACAGTACTTGAAGGCGGTAGTTTCCAAAAAACAGCCATCCGCTATTAACACAACAACCCCGAAAATAATGCCGACCGTTTCTCCAGCAGGGACAAGTCCTCCCTGGAAGACCTTTGCTTCCTTTCTTCCCATCCCAGAGCCGGTGGTGCAGAGCTCTGGCTGAGCCTGGCTCTCTGAGCCAAGGCCGCCAGACAGAGGGAAAGCTCAATGAAGTGTTATGTACGGGAGCTTCACAGCGTCCCCAAACCAGCAAGGAACTCCTTGTCCCCAAAGGACGGGGGACATGTGTGGGGTGGGCAGTGGGCCCGCGCAGGCCTCCCCATTGGGTGACCCCCCAAGGGTCTGCGGCACGCGCCCCTGCCGTGCCCGAGGAGGACGTGGCCAGGAAATCAGATACTTGGATTTGCCAGGTTGTTTACCTTCATTTCTTTCTGAAGGTTAATGTTATGGGCAATCAAAGCAAGCTGAGAGGAGGTGACAGAGACGCAGAAGAATGGAAATCTTCAAACCAGGAAAAGGTTTCGTTTACCTTTGGTAAATAAAAGTATGTTCATATTTTCACAAAGATATTTCTATTTCACCAGCTTGCTATTTAAGCGGGGCTGGGCAAACAGGCTGTGATAGGGTCCCAGCTCTGATCCAGAGAGAAAGGAAAGCAGAGACCCAAAGTAGGGATCCTTTGTGGTTGTGCCTTAGCTTCTGCCTGTAGCAGAAGCCCAAGGAGGCTCTCCTGTCCTCTGCCTGCCTTGTCTGAGTGGGGATCCTGTCTCGAGCCACCCGGGGAAGAGCGCCAGAGGCCCCCCGGGTTCAGCGTGAACCACGGCACCCCCTCTCACAGCCTCCATGTCCTTGGACAGGCCACCAGCCTTCTCACAGTCCATGGGGTGGTGAGAGTGATGTAGGACCCTTGGCCGGGGGCTGCCACAGACCAGGTCCCTTCAACACGAGAGCTTGTATTATTCTCATTATTCTAGAAAATGTCTTCGAGAATTGTTTGCTTGGTGATTGAATCTGTGTTTCTTTTTAATAAAATCTTGATTTGAAAAAGGCCTGAAGGCACCTCTGTTTTCTTTATTTAGCAGGGCAGGGAGTGCGGCACGGCCGACATTTAGACCCTCAGCAAATGCCCCGCTCTGACCGGCCATGCTCTGTTCTCCTCTTTCCATCTTTCCCTCTTCCTCCTGGTTGAAGAAAGGTTAGACTAGGTAGAAGGAGAGCTCTGAGGCTCCCACCGGAATAAGATGCACCTAGGCTGGCTGAAATTTCCGGGGGGCTCCGGGGAAGAAGGGAAGCTGGTGAGAAAAGAAGGCCGGGCATTCCCTGGGGCTGCCTGGGGCAGAGGGTCAGCAGGGATTCGGGGGATAAGCTCGGGGCGTGCTGTCCCCCGGGGAGGCAGGGCCAGAGCAGGTCTGGCCGAGCAGATGGGGCAGAGGGGTCCCCACTCCGCACTGGGCTCAGCCCTGGCGACCTCCGCCCCATCAGCCTGAAGGAACCAGCTTTGGGATCCCTCACCAGGAGGAATCAAGGCCTGGAAGGCCAGGGGCCCCGGGGAGCCTGGTTCCCAAAGGAGAAGCAGAGGTGGGTCTTGCAGGCCCTGGAGCTGGGGCAAGAATGTTTGCTGACAGCGGACGGAAATGAGCAGAGGCTTATGCCGAATGAGGGGACGATGACATCGCTTTGCTAAAGGCCAGTGCAGCTGAACCAGACCCATGTGGCCACTTCATTTTAATCCCAAACCCTCGGTGCCAGCCACGTCCACACGGTGACCCAAACAGGCGGCTAATCATCGGGCTGCAAATGTGGAGGGAGCGCGCCAGTACCTACAGGGTGAAGCCACTGCGACTGCAAGAATGGGTTTTCTCCGAGGAGCCGGGGAGTAGGGGCGGGAAGCCCATGTGAGGGGCAGTGTCAGCGATGCTCCTCCCCACCCGCTGCCCTGGTCCAGGTGCTTGGCAGGGTCCAGGCACTGGATGAAGCCTGGTTCTGCAGAGCTGGGGCCCCCTTCCCTGGCACGATGCCCCTTCGAACAAGGCAACTCTGAGAGCAGAATGCAGGACAGACAGGCTGCTGGGCACATGGGCTCTTGGCCTTGGGCCACGAGCATGGCCTTGTCTGGGGTGTGCTGACCTCAGTGAGCTCTGCAAGCTCCTCACGGCTCTGAAATCAAAGGCAGAGCTGGGGGAAGGGGTTAGGATCTTCTCTAAGCAATGGCCACCAGGATGAAAGTGTTCCTAATGGCAAACACAAAGGACTGAGAAAAATACTTTGACTTATCTGCTAATTTTATTGAGGCCTAACAGGATTTTAAGCCAGGCTAGACTTTGAATAAAGCCACACAGTGCTAGAGGTGTTGAGCCAAGCCCGTGGGTGCTGAAGGGCCAGAAAGGAAGCTCTGTGCCGAGAGCGGTGTCAGGGCACCAGATAACCCCCTCTGGCAGTTGGGTCTCGTTGTTCTGGGGTGTGGGGAAAGGAACATAGCCTGGGGCTCAGAAGACCTGGCTGTGGCTCCTGCTGCTTCCCCAAGGGACCCCACGTGATCTTAAGTCTTGGTCTTTCCAATTCTAAAATGGGGTAATGACGGCAGCCTCAATCAGTCATTTAGTCACCGGATATTTGAGCTCCGTCACCCGCCAGCACTGTTCTAGGGACCTGGGAAATGGGAATGCAAAAGAAACCAACCCCAAAAGGACCCCATTCTGCCGTCACGGGTCTAGTGGGGTTGAGAGAGCAAAACAGGACAAGCTGATTTCATGCACAGTGAGTCATCGGGTAGTGATGAGCGCTCTTAAGAAGCCTGAGGCAGGGTAGGGGTTCCTGAGGAACCGGGTGCTGCGCCCGACACGCTGTTTCGTCCGTCCAAGTCCACTCCCAGCTTCTGCACTCTGCTCCAAGCCCTGGAAGGTGACTCCCGAGGTCAGCATCAGGGGGCTCCCTTACCGTCTGGCTCTGGGCGAGTCTGGCCAGCGGAAACGTCCACAGGAGATGAAAGGGTGGGTGTTTACTCTGGCTCCCTCCTTTGGGCTAAGCCTGGTGGTAGTTGCATTCCAGCACAGAGGGCCACGGCTCCCAAGCATGGCTCTCCCCCAAACTGCAGCTCCCTCTGATAACCACACCCCCTTCTCTTGCCTCTTCAGGCCTAAAGTCCTGGGTTCCTCCTGTCGCTTGCCCTGCAGTACTTTACCACCCTAACCAGAAGCACACTGGGCTAAGCAGGCCCTTCATTAAGCAGTCTCCAGTTGCCCCCTGGGACTGTGCCACCTGTTTCCTACTGAGACTCTGCCAGTGCCAGGATGTGACTTCATACCAGGCCGGTGAGTCCATCCTGATGAGCACGGAGCTCAGAGGGCTGAGCACTGAGCCTTCATCTGCAGACGCCTGGACTCAGGACAGTGTTCACGTGGTGGAGGTGTCCTCAGCATGTGAGAAGGACAGTAAAGAAATCAGGGAGGCTGGGGCACCGTGAGGAAGACTCGGGATGGTAGATGAATGGGAGGAGGAGCCTGGGTCAAATCTTGTAGTCAAGGGAAGGAGTTTGGATTTTTTTGAGCGAGAGAGGTTTTTGAAAGATTTTGAGTAAGAGAGGGACATGGTCAGATTTATGTTTTAAAAGAATCACTCTGAGAGTACACTTGTCATGATGAGCACCAAGTAATGTATAGAATTGTTGAATCACTACATTGTACACATGAAACTAATATAACACTGCATGTCAACTATATTGGAATTTAAAGAGATTAAAAAAGAATCACTCTGGGTGATGTGTGAAGAACTATGGGAGGGAGGAGCGGGATCAGGAAGAGTAGTTAGGAGGGAATACCAGAGGCCTAGCTAGAGAGAAGGTGGTCTGGACAAGATGGCGGCAGTGGAGGCAGTGTGAAGTTGGGTTTCAGATTTGCACTGAAGGGAGAACCCATCGGATTTCCTGGGATACGAGAATCAACAATGACTATGGTTTCCAGCTTGAGCATCAGGGAAGGGACTTCTCGTGAGGCACAGGTGGAACACAGGTGAACTATATCGTAAACTATAAATTGCTGGCCAGTGCTAAGGGGTTGAGATGAAGGTGTTCATCTCATGTTCATGCAGCTAGAACCACACCTAACCTCAGAATCCTGAACAGTATTCTCTTCCTCCGAGGGACATGGGAATAGAAGCTACCAGAGCTTAGAAAGATAAGACTGACATGCAGCAAGCCTTGAGTGACAGATGAGAAACTGAGCAGTGTGGGCCACACGTCCCCCAGGGAGGGGAACTCTGGGCCTGGAGAGCTGGATGGAGGAAGGAGAGGGAGGCTCTCCTCTGCCTTCCCTAGACTAGAAGCTGGGGCTGCCCTTGGCATGACCAGGATGAGGACAAGACCTGCAGAGGAGGATGGGGCTGGGCGCGCTGAAGTCCGCCCCGGGAAAGGCTATAGAGCCGCCAGGGGCAGAAGGTGGTATTGTCTCAGGGCAATTGGAAGAGCCTGTGGGAAGTTCTGAGGGTCCCACCTTGTTCTTGGGGCCCAGAAATAAGTACAGGGTGGGAGGAAGAGCCATGTCCCTGGAGGTGGCTGCCTTGGAAGCTGGCCACCAGGAGAACCTGATGACAATTCAGATTCCCGTCATCCACACCCAGGGCACAGGTGCCACTCTTCTGTGGGAGCTGTACAGCCCATGTCCTTCTCCATGGTGTGCTGCTCTAGCCATGTGGGCCCCTTATTGTTTCCCAAACAGGCCACACACACAGCCTCCCCTGTCCCCCGCCCCGCTCCCTGAGCCTGCCATGTCCTTACCTCAGGCATCTGTGTCACCTCCCTCTTATCTCTGCTCAGACATCACTTTATTGAGGTCTGTCCTGATCCTGCTATTTAAAATTGCACACCACTGTTGGTGGGAATGCAAGTTGGTGCAGCCACTTTGGAAAACAGTATGGAGATTCCTCAGGAAATTAAACATACAGCTACCCTATGACCCTGCAATTGCACTACTCGGTATTTACCCCAAAGAAGTAGATGCAGTAGAAAGAAGGGCCACATGTATCCCAATGTTCATAGCCGCAATGGCCACAATAGGCAAACTGTGGAAAGAATCAAAATGCCCTTCAACAGATGAGTGGATAAGGAAGATGTGGTACATCTATACAATGGAATATTGTGCCTCCATCAGAAAGGATGAATATCCAACTTTTGTATCAACATGGACAGGACTAGAAGAGATTATGCAGAGTGAAATAAGTCAAGTGGAGAGAGTCAATTATCTTATGGTCTCACTTACGTGTGGAGTATAAAGAAAATCATGGAGAGCATTGTGAGAAGGAAGGGAAGGAT
>JAPYYJ010004654.1:0-10206 GCA_028533885.1 Nasua narica
GGGACACACGTGGTCCAAAGAAGCCTGCCCAGGACAGCTCGGCAGCAGTGTTGGAGTAGAAGCAAGGGATCTGCGAGCATCTAAAAGTTGTATTTCACTAGCTGTTTAAACACAAACAATACTCCAAAATGTAGCAGATTTCTGTGTGCTGACGTGGAAACCTCTTCAGGACACCCTGAGGGCTGAAGGAAGCGGGTGAAGGATGGGGTAGACTGCGTTTCCATGTGTGGCAAGCACGGGGCAGGGGAGAAGCTGGAAAGGTGCTTGCGAACGTGCATGTGCTCCCCCAAGAATCTATCCAGTTGGCATGGGCGCCGCTGAGTGTGAAGTGGTAGGGAGATTCCTTTCCCAGTGAATGTCCTTCTGGAATATTTTCTCTTTTCTCGTTTCCTTTTTTTGGTCTGTGTAGATGAGGAGTGGATTTATAAGGTCAGGGCCCTGGGCTCGCAGAACCGGCACCCGCAGAGGAAATGTTTCAGCCCCCGCCCCGGGCTGGTCGTGGGGAGCGCTGCAGGTGCGCCTGGAGTTGCCACTGCCCGGTCCCTTAGCAATGAGGGGGGTGCAACTCCAGGAAGCAGGCCAGACCTGCATCCACGAGGGCACTTTTGTATGGGTTGCTTTTTTTTTTTTTTAATTTGTGCAAGTATTACTTTTAGTGAACAAAAGAAAATAGAAAGAGCAAAAGGAATGCAACCCAGGCTCTGCAGGCAGCGGCTGTGAGGGCGCCTCCTGCCTCATCAGGAAAACGAAGATGATGATACCGATGACTTCCTAGGGCCCCTGCGTCTCCCTCCCTCCTTCCCGAAGGAGACGATGCCGTGACCTGCTGAGAAGGGCGACCGGCGGGTGTTGAGTACTCAGGGCTGGGTTCCACTCCAGCCTCCTCCAAACAACGATGGGGACGTGGAGCCCAGTCCTCCACGTCACACGACCCTCATCGTGAGGGAACTGCACTCCTTGAGCGCCTGAGTGAGTTTGGTGGCCAACAGAGAGAAACGCTTCGCCGCGTGTGGTGGAGACACCTTGAACGTGGATTCACAGCAGCTCAAAACAGAAGATTCCAGAGAGCCTAACACTGCAGAATTGCTAGAAATACACTGGATTATTTGGACACATGAGGACCAGCCTAACCTTCTGAAAGTGACGCATGGTGTGAGGGGAGCACAGGGCCCTGCTCCACAGCCCTCGGTGTCCCCACAGACCAGGAACCGGGTGGGAAGACCCTATCTGACTCCTCCGACTTACGGCTTTTTTTTTTTAAGCTTTACTTATTTATTTGAGAGCGAGCAAGCGAGCGAGCCAGGGAGAGCACGAGAGGGGTAAAGGGTAGAGGGAGAAGCACGCTTCTCGCCGAGCACGGAGCCCGATGCGGGACTCGATCCCGGGACCCTGGGATCATAACCTGAACTGAAGGCACATGCTTAACCGACGGAGCCACCCAGACTCCCGATTCATGACGATCTCGAGCACAGTCCATGTGCCTGCTAAGCCCGGGCGGCACAGTGACCCTAGACTGGGTGCTGTCACTGAGGGGACGGCATGACAGCACAGACCACGGCACCCCAACAGGGGCCCGGCGTTCACGGGTGGCTGTCGCTCTCTTACCCGGCAGCATATGGTGGCTTACTGGCTGCCCTTTGGTATTCTGTCTGGCCCACGAGGATGGCTGTCACCAAACATACCATGATAAGTGGAGTCACTGGTCAGAGCTGAGCGGGTGCACAGAGATCTGGAAAAGGTTAAGTGTTGCTTTCCGGTTATTTCTCTGGCTGGCCAATGCAAGCAACTTCTTCAGAAGCAATCGGAGAACTTCGATAGCCTTTAAGCATTCTCATAAGGAGATTTTAAAGGCAACGCCAAAGCCTGTGTGTGAGCATACAGAACGGGGGGACACCCAGGAAACCCAATCCGACTACAGCGAACATCACTAGAGGCCACACAGGACTTTTCTCCTTGCTTCCAGGACTCAGCGTGCCCACTCCCAGATGAGGCTGGGGAGCCAGAAACCCACGACCACCAAAGGCTCCGATTCTGGCTTTTACAGCTTCTAAGGAAATGTAGAATGTCTCTCCTCAGATAACGTCTACAGGCAGTTAGACCGGAGGGCAGTAACCCTACAGTTGTTCAGTCTGCTGGACTCTTAAGAAACGGTTTCTTATTCGTCCTCGGCCTTGTGTGGTACGTGGAGCAGTCCCAGGGGTAAAACCGAAACAAGGGGAAGGGTTCTGCTCTGTTAGACCCTGGAAAGTGCTTCCAGTCGGAAGGCCCAGATCTGAGCTGACCAAAGGCTGGTCAGTGGCAGGTGCTCCATGGCTGCTGGGCTCCTAGTTCTCACCCTTCCGTGGCGGCGGGGGTGGGGGGGGCGGGGGGGTGTGCTCTGCCCGGTACAGGCGGGGGTGGGGGCGCGGGGGGTGGTTTGAGGCACCACCTGTCAGCACATGCAGAGGCCCAGGCAGCCCTGGATAAATGGAGCCCAGCAGAGGGCGCTGTGCGGTTGGGGTTGACGGTCCCTTCACCAGGCAGGCTTATTAGCTCACTTTCACATGAGCTTTTGGGTCCCAGGCACCCTGGCTCATGGCTCACAGTAGGCTGGTCTGACCTCCTCTCAGGAGTCTGTCTTGGGGGCCAGGGGGAAAAGAAGTAGTGCAAATAGCAGGAAGACCTTTTTAAGGCCTGGTGAACCATCTGGAGAGCCGGAAGGTGTCCTGATAAGTATGACTCCAGGTGAGGCAGAGGGAGTGTGGGGACGAGGGATGCAATTCTGGCCTCCAGCAGGGGATGCCCACCAACGACCCTCAAGCTCTCTGCCTGCTTTCACGTCCACAAAGGTCCTTCAGTCCTTACAGAATTCCGGTGAGATAAAACGAGGTGACTCGTAATGAGGCACCTAGAGATGGTAAAGATAATATGCCGAGGTAGACCCTTACTTGCTCCCAGGTCCGGAGGGTGCGTGCTGAATGCCTGGATGAGGCACGACACCTGACCCATGAAAGCCATCTCTTGTCCAGCTACCCAGAGGGCACAACTGAACCTGCGGTCCCAGCCTTAAGTCTCTTCTCATGCCCAGGGGCCAGCTGCCTGGGTGTTCACGGGAGGCTAGAGGCCTTCTGTTTCATCCCACCTCACAAGAGCCAAATATGGCAAGGCCCCCTGCCTCGTCTCCTCCTCCTCTCACCCATCCGCTGACTCATGCATTCAACGAAACCCTTGCCGAGAAGCAGAAAAGCCTAAGGGTTCAGGACTGCGTCCCTCCAACCCCTTTGCAGTTTTGCTTTCTACAGTTTCGGCTCCCTGGGTCGACGGTGGTCTCAAAGTACACGGTCAGAGGGTCGACCGCGGCCGCACGCCACGTCCTGGTGCCTGTGTCACTCCCCGACTTCATCCCCTCACGCGGGCAGTTCATCACCTCCCGGCATCACCAGATGGGTGAGCGTGGGACAGCGAGATGGCAGGACAGGGACCACAGTCTCATAACCTGGGTTACAGTACACTGTTGGAATTGTTCTGGTTTCTTATTAGTGGTTGCTAAGCTCTGACCGCACCTAACTTATAAGTTAAACTTTATCATAGGTGTTGGTAAGTGTTCAAGAAAGTACCTGATGTAAGTAACACCATCTACAGGTTGGCTCTTACTATTATTACGTCCAAGGGACTTCTCTAGTTTTCTAGGCCCTTGGGTACGCGTGAAAAAAAGGACCCACCAAACTCCTGCCTTCATAGACCTTAGATTCAATGAGAAAGACAGAAAAAAAAATATATATATAATATGTTCAAAGGTGGTAAGTGCTGTAGAAGAGAATGAGGTGAGGAAAATGGATTGAGACCGCCAAGGGAGAGGGTGTCCAGACAGCACCACTGAGAAGGGGCATTTGAGAAAAGACCCAGATACTTGCAAGTATCTGGGAAGAACATTCCAGGCAGAGGCAGATCAGGATCAGAGGCTGTGACAAGGGAGTGTCTCACAGACTTCTGGAGGAGCAGGGAGTTCCATGTGGTGGGAGCTGATAGTATGTGGGGCCCAGAAATAGCAAAGGTGGGGTCCCGGAGATCCCCGGAGTCACTGCACACAGCTTTGGCTATTAATGTTGAGGCCAACATTTAAAGAATGACAGAACAGCAGAAAACGGATGTCCAAACAGGATGTAAAGGCCACTTAGAGTAGGTAAATGATTAACTTTGTGGGGATGGGAAGTGTGGTGGTGGAAACAGTCAGAGAAGGTTTCCACGAAATAGGGGCTTCTGGGCTGGGTTTCATGGGCTAAATAGGAGCTAGTGGCTTCCCACCAACACGGTGCTTTGCAGGCAGCTGGTGCACAACCTAGGGCTGCTGAACTGGGACTTTAACAGTAGAAGTAGAAAGGGTAATATTCTACCTCAGAGAGGCTTTCTAGAGCCAGGATGAGACATAGTAATTTCCAACCTGGTTAAAAAGCCCACTTAGAACACAGAACATCTGCATTCCTCTCTAATAATGATTTCACCAGTCACCGAATTCCCCTAAATTTGACTCTTCTGAAATTTTCCTGCAGTGACTCTAATAAGAAAGGTTTACTGTCAAGAACTTTATGAGAATAGGCAATGTTTGCACAAGCTAAGACAACTCACTGTGGAACAGAAGTAAGGGCACTGCCAAGTCACAGCATGGAAAAAATGTCATCCCCAGAAACAGCCAAAGAGCAGAGAAGATGACGGGGTGCTGCCCCCCACCCCTCCCCATGGGGTGGAGGCGCTGGCCTGCCCCTCTCTCCCGGCTGTTTGTGGAGGGATCTCCCCCAGCCCCACCTGGTCCTGGGCAAACTGTTAAGAGTCACTTCGTCCCCAACATGGCAGGGGCAAGGGGATTCTACACAAACTGTGTGCAGCCAAGAAGACGGGCAGATACCAGTCTGGGCACAGGAAGTAAGGCCAGGAATTTGGGAGGAAAAAAAAGAAAAAAAAAAAAAAAGAAAGGGACAGGCTGTAGGCCTTGAAATTGGGGTTTGGGCCAAATTCTGTCAGCTATTCGGGAGATGAGGGACACGTTTGTTGTTTATGTTCGAGCTGAGAGAGCCGGGGCCCGGCACAAAACAGGTGTTCCATAAATACCGACTGACCGGGTTAAAGACATTCCGGGTGCCCAGTGCTATCTCCCATTCCTGGCCTGTGCTGTCCTCGAAGGAGTGGACTGTGTCCCCAGGGGGCTGCTGGGCTGACGGCCAGCAGTGGGTGTGGATTTGGGTCTCCACAGGGACAGCTCAGGAGGTGGCTGTGACGCTGAGCTGTGGCCACCCATGTCCACGGTGGATCAGTACGCACGCAAATCAACGCGCCGACAAGCTCACCCCCAAAGGGTTAGCCACGGACCTCCCACACCCTCTAACGCACACCCACAGACGTGGGGACGCTCACACACGCCCAGAGGGGGCAACGGCACCACGTCCGTCAGCTGGTGATTGCGCCAACAAACAGCGGCATAGCCACACGTGATAAGAATACAGGCATGAAGTACTGATACACGAAGGTGCATGCACCTCATGAACATCACACTGAGTCGAAGAAGCCAGCAATCTCCAGAAACAGAACCCAGAACCTGGGATGCCTCGGGGCTGAAGACTGCAGATAGGCACAAGTAAGCTTTTCGGGGTGATGGGAATGCTATCCAACTAGACCCTGGTGGTAATCGCACACCTCTATCAATGTGATTAAAAAATTGCTCAATTGTATCCTTACACAGAGTGAATTTTATGGTCTGTAACTTATGTCTCAATGAAGCTCCCTAAAAAGCACTCCTCGGTCGGGGGCTGGGCTCCTGCAGCTCCAAGTAGCTGAGGCTTCCCGAGGCCCTGCTCTGAGTCAGGCAGCGCTCTTGGCCCTACACCTGCATCAATCCACTGACTCCTCCATCAGCCTTTTGGGGCAGGTAGTGTTATCCCCGCTGCACAGAAGCGGCAGCAGGATGGGAAGGTTAGGAACCTGCCCAGGATCACGGAGAGTGGGGGCTCCAGCCCCGAAGCACTCCTCAGCCAGTGTGTCTGCGATCAGGAATGGCTAGGCCAACAGCAGCTGCCCGCTTCTCCAAAGAGCAAACAGCCCCCAAACCAGGGCCAACCCTGTCCCCTGTTCGGTTCCAGTTTCTCTTCTTCTTCCCCTGCAACCTGTCTCCTCCTCCACCACCACTCCTTGCCACCCTGGACTATCCGGATTCACTCCCAGGCTTGTCCTTGCATCTAGAACACTCGCTGGAGAGTTCCAGATGGGCTCGGAGAAACCAGATTTCCCAGGAGCTGAAGCTGATTCCACAGTGGCTCTGGAGGTTAACTCATTTTTCCCTCCATATCACCAGAACATTTTTCACATGTATTACACAGCTCTTTGCAGAATAATATAAGCATACATAACCATCCTGCACATTTACAGGATCTTTATGGGAAATAAAGAAAATAAGGGGCGCCTGGGTGGCTCAGTGGGTTAAGGCTTCTACCTTCGGCTCAGGTCATGATCTCAGGGTCCTGGGATCGAGCCCTGCATCGGGCTCTCTGCTCGGCAGGGAGCCTGCTTCCCCCTCTCTCTCTGCCTGCCTCTCTGCCTACTTGTGATCTCTGTCAAATAAATAAATAAATAATCTTAAAAAAAAAAAAGAAATAAAATAGGAACGAAGAACATACGTATGGTTTTCAGAAGGCAACCTGAACATTGCCATTTCTCCCAAAGAACCTGTTGTATACCCTCTGACCTGAGGCAAATATCTAAATCCTTCCCAAGAAATGCATCACGAGAACCTTACCAGGCCTGGACACTCAGGTTAGGGAAGAACGCTGCTCTTGATCTGAGATTCCAAGGGATTTTTGCCTTGGCCCCACCCACCAGTTCCTCCCCTACCGCTGGAGAGAGCACTTGCAGAGTGCTGATCTGGGGGAACATGCGACCCAAATCAACCTTTCCGGTATAGCCAGGCAGGGGTGGTGTGTGCAGGGCGGGGGCATGAAGGGAGAAGAGCATGTGGTTTCCCTCAAGTCAGGACTCTTTCCCACCGGGTGAGTAAGCCCGGGGTTGGCTGGGCATGAGGTAGATTTCCAGCTGTCCGCCGCTCTACACAACACTGAAGCCTGGGGCTTCCTCGATTGCTGTCAATTGGCCCCCCCTGGCTCCTGCCGCCTTGCGTGAGCGCGATGGACAGTCTTGAAAAGGTTCTGAGATAAAAGCTTCCTTGTTCCCCTCGCAGATCACATGGAAGACTCTGAAGGCAGAGATAGCCTAATTAGGGCTGCAGTGCTCCTGCTGTTCAAGGGACGGGAAGCCTGAGCTGCCACAAGTCTTCAGAGCTTGAGGCTTTCCGTTCATACCAGAAACACCCCTCGCTCCAGTCTCCCTGCTCTTTGATGATAGTCTAGCTGCAAAAATAGCGAACACCCCGAGCTCTAAAATACTGCGGGCTGGAGAGAACTGTTAGAGGATGAGGACCCAACCTGTGAATCAATGGGGTCTTGACTCCTCATTCCCCTCTAAAGCTGGGGGAATGTTATGGCCTCAACAAAACCCTCCACGGAGGCCTGGGATAAACTCAAAATTGGCCCCTTTCTGGCTTGCGTCGCAACACCGAGAAAATGCTTAATAGGAAATGCCTCCCCATATAAGATTTTGAGAAGAATTTTCGTAAAATACCACTCTGAGGGTCTCACTGCCCTCATCCTGCATTAAAACCTTTCTTGAGCTTCTTGTTATCCTGCGTTCCTGGTGGAGCCTGAGCATCCGCTCACGGGGAGTCCCTCCTCCAGCCCCATCTCTCACATCGCCTCCCTGAGGGCACAGCGCAACTTCCGGGAAGTCACCACGCTGTCTCCCCTCCCCCCAGGCCTTTTCGTCTTGACCTGCACAGTCCTCCTCACACCCGCTCTGTCTGCTGTCAGGACTCACCTCCCGCAAAATGCTGCTGGACACACTCTCCCCATCTCTCCCCCTTCCCCGCCTGGCAGGCTGAGTGGTGTGATCCCTAAGCATCCCAGTTACGTCAGTTACCGGGTCCTACCCTATGGTGGTGGCATGCCTGTGGTCCCGACTGGCTTCTCTGGGGGACCTGAAGCGACCTGAGGACGGAGACTCGTTCCCTGACATCTTCTTGAGGCCCCGGCCCCGTCCACAGCTCGCGCCAGCTGACAGACACTCCCCCAGGGGATGGGGACTAACCACAGCAGACAAAAGAGGGAGGTCTGGATGTCTGTGAACGGTGCGCTCTGCAGGAGTCTGTGTGGGGAGCTGGTGTGCACGGGCAGTTTGGTTAGCATGTATTCGGAATCATAAAGTCCAAGATGAGCTTCCTGGCTCCTGGGACACGTGAAGGAAAAGCACAAGCACGTGCACACGTGCTCATTCATTTTTGTTCCTGCCTTCCGATGGGAGTTACTGTGCACCCACTGAGTGCCGGGCAAGGCGCGGGCGGTATGGCGGCGAATGGACCAGGCATGCTTGGCATTATGGCGCGCGGTGCTCAGTCACCCTGGGGAATGCGACTTTCCTGTTGGAAAGGAAAGCTGGTAATAGAGTGACAGATAACGAGCCACAGGAGAACTTTTAAGGACTGGCTGTGATTCAAGAGTCTTCAAATAAACTTGATGAAGAGTCTCTCTCTACGTGGCGGTGAGGAACCATCTTCCCCGAGAGGAAGTGGAGACAGGAGGGGAGGAAGTGGGTTTCCGAAGCGGCGGTGGGGATCCTGGCACAATCTCAGCTTGGTTCCTGTGACAAGAGCTGTGGCAGCTTAAAAGTCCCGGCCAGAGGTGAAGCCGCAGCTCCGGTCGGCACCCGAGGGTTGATGAACGAAGGGGACAAGCCCAGCGCCGGGACACCGGCCCCCGCCATGCTGCGAGGACACGCCTGTGCTCAGACCAAACCGGCATCGAACCCGGGGTCCACGACCCGGGAGCCCACGACTGCGAATCTCGGTCCCTGCCATGCAGAGAGTGGGGCTATTCCTGCTGCCTCCTGGGATACCGTGAGGACCGAACGAGACAACGCACTGGGGGGACGTGTTCGGTGCACACGGCCGTGAGATCTGCACGGAAAGGGCTGCTCGAGCTACGATGCTGATGAGGTCATGGCCAATCAAGGCACTACATGAAGACTGAATGAACCGATGATTCAGACGCTTCGCTCTTGTGGTAAAGTCGCGTGAGTCATAGTATGCCGTGTTCTATGATACCACAATATAATTGCACGCTGTGATAGGCTACAGAATATCATCTATTAAGTAATCACCGGTACTTGTTTGCATTACAGAGCACTACTCACCAGCCCTGCTCTAAGCACTTCCTGCCCTATGAAGTCTACTATTATCCTGGTTCTACAGGAGAGGAAGCTAAGGCCCAGAGAGGCAGAATAATGCACCCAAGTCATAAAACCAATAACTTGTGAACCCAGATGGCGGGGCTGCAGGGCATGCCCTCTGGCCACGAACAGGCACCCGGAACAGGCACCAGACACGCCTCCCTTAAGCCTGTGCCCACCGCTCTCCCTCTCCGACAGCAGCATCCAGGATTGCCCGGAGCTCTCCAGCCTGTCGCCTCAAACCTTCCCTTAGAAATCTACCTGGGACCTTCTGTCTACACCTACTTATATTTTCTACACACCGTTTCTATTTTAGCCTCCACAGTCCTCATCCCCTGTTGTGTAAAGATCTCTTGATCATCCCAAGACACTCTTGCTTTGCCTTTGAAGAGGAGACCCCCCATTCCTGAAATGTGATCAAGGAGTTCATACTGCCCTGCCCACAGGGGTTCTGCATCTGTCTATTTGTAGCTCTGAACTGCTTTTGGAGACTAAGGAATTAAAATGTTACAGAAGGATGCCAATGGTGCTCTTGGCCTTTACTGGCACGAGCACAAGCCAGAGTTTGCAAGCTCTGTTGGGGGTGGTGACTCTTGGGCCCCCCCTCCCCCACTTTAGCACTGAAGCCCTCCTTTTGTCTGTTTTATTCTTCAGTTACATGTAACGTTTCACTTCAAAAGGGGTCGTGTTTGAAAAGATATTTGAAAACCACTAAGAAGTCCTAAAATATTTGGAATTATTGAACTTATATTAAAGGAATGCTTAGAGACCCGTGGTTTCAGCCCTCACCTCTCTTAGGGTGAGAAACAAAGATCAGGCAGGATCAGAGAACGGTCTCTCTGTTCCCTTCCCCACCCAACTCCTCGTGATGTCCCCCCAGACCAATTCCGGGCACAGGTCTGACGG
>JAPYYJ010004655.1:0-10206 GCA_028533885.1 Nasua narica
CCACAGTCCCCCTAAGGGCCTAACCGGGCCATGATCTCTCACCGTCTCCTCATCGCCTCTGCATCCTTGTTTTCTGCTATTCTCCTCGCTGCCTGCTTAGCTCCAGCCACACTGCTCTCGGAGGTATAGCCTTACCTCAGGGCCTTTGCACTGGCTACTCCCTCTTCCTGGAATCTCCTTCCCCAGGGTTGTCCCTATGGCTTGCTCCCACCCTCCTTCAGGCCTGTGCTCCAAAGCCAGCTCCTCGAAACCCTGCTTTAAAATCCTTGGGACCTGCTCCCCTCACTTCTATCCCCGCCCCCTGCTTTATTTCTGCCCTCGGCATTTAACACTTGCACACCTTACACCATAGGTATTAACGTTTGTGTTCTCTTTTCTCCCCAGTTCTGAGCATCCGGTGGGAGCTCAACGAGTGAAAGGACATTTCAATCCCCCTCTGCGCTTCCTCTGGGAATTTCTGAAGGCCGTGTGATCCCTGAGACATATTTTGGTTGGGATTTGCTGGCTCCGAATGCCCAGGGCAGGGCTCCCAGCCTGAAAGTCACCGAGTCCTCCCCACATGTGGCCTCCATCTTCGGGATTGATTTTCAAAAGCGTGCAGACACTCCTGTGATGAATATTACACACCTATTGAAAAGTGATACTGAAGTCCTTGCAAGTTTTTGTCCATGATGTATTTTCTCCGTTCACGCAACCCCTCACTCCATGATTATTGCATGGGATAATATCGCATGGGATAAAGAGCTGGGAGGGCTTTGCATAGGGCCAGAAAAGGGATCTAATGCACGAGTCTGGAGACCCCTGGCCATCCTTCATCTGAGATCCTGCCAGGGACATTGCCTACTATTACTGTCACCCGCCAGATGACCGTGAGCACAGGATTCACCCACCAGAATAAGGCAATTTATACTCCGTTAACCTTGACTCTTGCCAGCCCGGCCATTCCACAAGCTGGGGGTTGTTGGAGCAGCTCTCACCTTGGGCAGAATTCAAATGAGCTCTTGCAATCAACATACAATTAATTGCCGCACGCGCTGGGTGTCCGGGCCCCATGCCCTGCTGGCGAGAAGGGAGCTCAGGTCATCTCAGGGCGAGGTGGGGCCGAGGGTGCTTGCCGTTGGGCAATACCATTTTGCATCAGAGATCCCGAAAAGGTCTGTGCGAATTTGGTCCACTGATCTTGGGTCAGACGTTAATCCCAGCGGCTGGCATTTTACTGACCACCTACTACGCGCCAAATGTTTTCCAGGCACGATCTCATTACAACGCTTCCTGATTCCGATGCCCCCCACTTTTTTTTTATAGATACAGACTTGAGGCTCCCAGAGGTTAAGGGACATGTTCAAAGACCCTATCTGGTCGAGCCCCAGAACTGCCTGACCCCAAAGTCAGTATTCGTGATCATTCTGACCCCACCCCAACCTGGAAGTTTCTGGGCAGAGGGTCTCTGGAGGACACCCCTACCTAGCAACTACAACTTGGTGTCCAGACCTCCTTGGGTCATGTTGTCTGGGATCTCAAGCAACCATCCCCCGCAGGAGGAAGCTTCATTTGTCATACACAGCATCCTGTGTGGGGCACTTCTTTGCCACCTGTGCGGCTGTTCCATGCCGGAATAGAGACTGTTCAGGTGACTGTTGCTTCCACCTGCCAGAGAAGCCCTTCCTTTTGGTTTACACAGTCTAAGCCCCCCTGGGTGACCCCCAGAGAAAGCACAAGCCCCAGAAACTCTACAATCCTGCATTCCTGGGGTGGGGGACGCCCCTTGGGAAGGCATTCCTTCCAGCGGAGCCTGAAGCTTCCTGGCTACGGGGAGCCCAGGAAACTTTGCAGTCCTGACCCTTTGGGACGCCTTCCTAGGGCTCCCTCTTGCCCGTCCTTGTCCCTCTTGGGGAGCCCAGTACTCTCTACTGAGTAGGATGCCCCCTTCTGGCCAGGTTTGTGGCCTCCCCCGCCCCCTCTCCGCCCCCCGCGGGGAGCCTCTTTCTCCGAGAGCGCCTTGCCGGGCGTTCTCCACGCTTCTCAGCCCCTCCAATCCGGTGCGGGGCTCCTCGGAGGCGTCTCTTCTCTCCCGGTCCCCCTCCCGCGCCCGGCGTGGGGCGCCCCCTCTCCCTGCTTGGGGCGGGCGCCGGAACAGTGTCGCCGGCCGCCTGCAGGTGTCTCCCCACGGAGGGGCGCGCGTCCCTGCGCCGTGGCCGCTGCCAGGCGCCAGCGGCTCCTCGCCGAGGTGCACTCGCGCTCCGGGCTTCGGGCGCGCCGGAGCCGCTCCGCCGCTGCCGCCCGCTCCCCGCGCCCCCCGCGCTTCACGCGCCGCGCCCTCACCCCGGGGGGGGGGGGAGGGCCATGGGCCCGCGCCGCGTCCGCCGCCGCCGAACGCAGGCGCCCGAGCCCCGGGGCGCGGCGGGCAGCGGCCGCTGACGCGGGGCGCCGGCTGCCAACTTCGCGCGCGGAGCTCCCCCGGCGGCGCGGTCCCGGCGGCGCGGGCGGCATGAAGACGAGCCGCCGCGGCCGAGCGCTCCTGGCCGTGGCCCTGAACCTGCTGGCGCTGCTCTTCGCCACCACCGCCTTCCTCACCACACACTGGTGCCAGGGCACGCAGCGGGTCCCCAAGCCCGGCTGCGGCCAGGGCGGGCGCGCCAACTGCCCCAACTCCGGCGCCAACGCCACGGCCAACGGCACCGCCGCCCCCGCCACAGCCGCCGCCGCCGCCGCCGCCGCGGGGAACGGCCCCCCTGGCGGCGCGCTCTACAGCTGGGAGACGGGCGACGACCGCTTCCTCTTCAGGAATTTCCACACCGGCATCTGGTACTCGTGCGAGGAGGAGCTCGGCGGGCTCGGTGAGTGAGCGGCGGCGCCGGCGGCTGGGCGCCCCGCTAACCTCCTCCCACCCCCAGCCCCGGGCGGCGCGGCCCCCGCGGCCCGAGCCCCGGCCCCGCGGTCCCTCCCGGGGCGGGCCGAGGAGCCCCGCGCTCCGCAGGGCTCGGCCGCACGCCCGGGGGCGGGGAGCGCGCGGGCGCCGGCCCGGGGAGAGTGGGGGGCGGCCGGGACGCGCCGCCGTGCCGGGGCTCCGGGAAGACCTGCTGCCCTTCCCGAGCGCCCGGCGCCTTTGGGGACGTCGCCGCGCCCGGGGAGGCGCGTCTTCCGGCACCCAGCCCAGCGGTCGGTCGGCGGGGCGCGCGCTCCTCTCCGCGCCAGAACTCGTCTCTGGGCTCGCCCCCTCCCCCGCCTTCGTTCGCGGGGCACCGGCTCCCCCTTCCCCGCCAGTCCCGCCTGGGGATGGGCGCACGGACTACTGCTACGAGTACACCCCCCCCCGCACTCCCTCCCGCAGGTTCCCGGAGCCGGGGGTTGGAGGGGGGGGTGGTTGTTGTTCTCCCAGACGGGGCTCGGGCAGCAGAGAGTCGGGGGTCGGGGGAGGCCGGTGGGTTCCCGGCGGGAAGCCCTCGGTGTCCTGGCCCCCGCCCGGGAGAGGGTGCAGCGGGAGGGGGGGCGAGGCGGCGGGAAACCGGGACTGCTTGGCTCGGCTTGGCTCGGCTCAAAATTGGAGGTGGTGATGGTGGGGGGCGGGTGACTTTTCAGAAGGCAGATCCCTATGGCCTCCTCCCTCTTTTTCCTCGTGCCCGCCCTGGGGCAGGCAGTGAGGCTGTGGGGGTAGGGTTGGGGGTGCTGGGCCACACCATCCACCGCCTCCCAGACCGTGTCCTACTCTAGGTCAGGGGGCGTGGGGACCCTCTTGAGTGAACTGACCTCTCTCTCCAAGGTTAAAAGTCTGTGCGTGCCCAGCTCTCCCGCGCGCACGGACATGGTGTGTGTGTGTGTGTGTGTGTGTGTGTGTGTGTGTGTGTGTACTCCGATGTCCATGGGAGCAGGTGACAACAGAGGTTGTCCCGAATAAGCCACTGGTCTGTCTAAAGAACAGAGAGACAAGAAGGTGTAAAATTAACCCAAAAAGGCTGCTCCCTCTGCCTTGAATTCCCTTCCCCTCATCTTCGCAGGCTGGCTTCTCACCTCCTGGCCGCAGCCCCCCGCCCGGCTTGCCAGGCAGGGTCTTCTGGAGACCCCTGGCGAGGTAGGGTCCCCTAACTTTGTTTCTCGTCACCACCTTTATCTCCACCATGCTTGGCACAACCTGAGACTTCCGGGAGCCTGCCTCTGGTCACTAGCTTCTTGTCCCCCATCTCCACAGGATGTCCCTATGAGGGCAGGGCCTGGGGCCACCTGGTTCACGGTCATTCTCAGCTTCTAGGTAGTGTCTAGTGCATCGTTAGTCTGTTTTTGTGGGATTCATGTTGGATAAGGGCCTGGGATGATAAACCAGGGGCTTCCTAGGGTGCTCTGCCTTGCCCCTGGAGGTGCCTCGCTGAACTTTTCTCTCCCCACCCACGTGCTGTTAACCGTTTTCCAGACCCCCACCCTCTGAATAGGGTTCCCCCTCTGACGGGTCTCGCCCCATCAGACTCCCTTCTGATGTGCACTCAGAACTCACCTCTTTATTCTGGGATGCGGTTAAAAAAAAATGAACCTCAAAAGGCATCTCGGCCAAAATTTTCTGCTTTCCGCTCAGTCTGACCGTGACCTTTTCCGTGAAAGCCTTGTAATGTCTTATCCCGGGGGACATCTGCACCCCTTGGGGTAGAAGTCCCCACACACCACCTCCACTTGTCACCAAGTTTCTCCTTTGTGCGGAAGCACAGCCTCCCTTGGGAGTCCCATAAAGGAGTCCTTTATGCACAGACTTAAAAGCACAAGGCTGCGTCTCTGGAGTGGTTGGTTGGGTCCCTGCCTCCGCGGGGTGTCCCGGCCCCCCCCCCCCGATGGCTGGCTGAGCCTCTTCACCAAGGTCTCTCCTGGCTTTTCCCTTGAAGGTCACGGCCCCATCTCTTGACTTTTCCATGTGGAGCGCTCAGCCGGGGCATGACAACGGGATGTTTGAGCCCGGCAAGTTTTCATAAAGATTATTAATTGAAAAACATTTAAAGCAATGTTCGCTTACATTTATGGAGCCCTTAAGGCTCCCCAGGCGCCGTGAGAACGTCCCACCTGCCAGATCTGGCTGACTCCTTGCCAACATCTCCCTGCGGGGCACTCACTCCGAGGGTGCCTGCTTTTCAGATGAGGAATTGGGGGTTCAGAGAGGTTTTCGTCCAGGCGTCCCAGCTGGTGAGGTGGCCCCCGCTCATCTTCAGGGACAGAAGGGGGTCAGGGTGAAGTGAATGATGGATGCTGTTGGGGGATCTGGGACGGGCACCATTTTTGCGGGGGAGGCACTCCACCGCAGACCCTCATCCCCAGTCTTCTGTTCGTAAAAACACGGGTGGTTCGTTTGTTGGGTAATCAAAACAAACCCACAGTTTCTCCTTTTCTCTTGATCACTGTTGGCTAGAGATCGCCCCTCCCAGAAAATCACAATTTTCCTCCCCGAGTGCTTGGAAAATAGTTATCAGCCTGTCAGAGCTGGGAAGAAATTTGGGAAGTCTGAGCCAGCTTGGATTCCCTGGCAGATCCCACGATGCCCAAAGCCTGTCTCGCCCCCTCTGCGGTCCTGAAAGGATGTCAGGAAGTACCTGGCCTCAAACTTTTGTTGCTATGGCAACCTTTCTTCTGCGTTCTGTGACCATTTTTTAATTTATTTTTTACTTGAAGAGAGGGGGAAAAATGCCCCAACACCTCCGGCACGCCCCCCTCCCCGCCCCCCGCAACAAAATCCTGCGCTCCTCTCTCCCCACCCCTGAGACCTCAAGGGCCATATTCTGTCTCTCCCGGCCAAACTACAGGGACGGCTTTCTTTCCCCCAGCCTTTTACGTTCACCCCAGTGAAAACACCAACCGGGAAACCCTGACCTCTTCGGGAGAAGCAGCTACTTACTAACTGTTTCTTCCTCTCCAACCCTTGTTCGGTAATTTCTTTCTGCGCCCAGAAGATCCTCTCCCCACTCTGGGCAGCCACGGGGAAATCTAATAAGCCCTTTTACCCACACGAAAAAATCTACAGCGTTCACAAAGGAAAACTGTAGCCTGTCCTAAACAGGCACAATCTCACCAGACCGGGCACAAAGAAAGCTCTTCTCTTTCCTCCGAGAAAGAGCATCAACCTCCTTCAACAAACAGAAAGGGAACGTGGCCTTGACACAGAATTACCCCGAGCCCTTCACGCAAATTGGATTTCTCCCCTGGATTAGACGCTCGGAAGGGCTGGGTGGATGCCCGTTGTTGGCATTCTGCGGACGGGGACAGCCGAGGAAAGGTCTGGAAAAGGAAGAGTGAAGGTCTGGGGGGTGGGGAGATGGGCTGGCGGGGCGTGTGACGGTGCTAACCGGGAGCACCGGTGGGGTTGGACTTCCTCTCGCTTGTGATTGAACCTGAGGAAGTCGGTGACCCGGGAAGCCTGGAGGGGTGGCAGGGGAGGGTCGAGGAGGGCTCGCCGGGATGCCTGGAGGGAGAAGGGAGGGACGGGTCACGGGATGCATGCTTCCCCTGGGATGGGTGGAGCAATGCCATCTGTGAAGGATGGAAGCTTCTCGAGTCTCCTGTTGGCAGCGCGGCTTGGGCGAGAGCCTCAGTTTGCTCCCCTGTAGAATGGGGATCCGAGCAGGTGGCACTTGGAGGTGGAAGATGGCCCCAGAGCTATTTCTGGAAACATCTTCAAGTCAGTGCTGAGCTCTCTCTGAGCACCCAGTTCGGAATCGATCTCCCGACACGGTTCCTGCTTGCTTTTTCTTCTAGCACTCGCTACGGACTTTACCGCGGCGTTGCTTGTCTGTTTTGCGTATCGCCCACCGGCTCCGTGAAGGCGGCGGCTGAGTTCACCCCCGCTCCGTTCCCTGCTGCTCCCTTAGCGCTCAGGGCACGGGCACATAGTAGGTGCTCAACGAACACTGGTGGGATGAAAGTTGGTTGTTGTTAGGAGTGCTGCTCTTTCTCGGGCTCCAAGTGTCTTCTTACGCTGCAGGGAGGCAGGGGGCCAACCAGGGGCCCCTCCCCTTTCACTGAGGTGCCCACCACGCACAACCCCTCCTTTACATGCCCCAGTTCGTGTGCGGTGGGGCCGTTCTCACTCGGGAGGGGAAAGCCCCTAGCTGACCCCCGATCCCTGCCTTTCTTGAATCCCCTTCTTTTCTACGGAAACCCCCATATCTTCTGCCTGCTCCCTTAAATCATGCCGCGAACTTTTTCACGAGTGTGAGGACAGATATGTCCCCACCCAGGAAGCTTCTAGTGCTGGGAGTGTGTGGGTGTAATATCAGACGGGCTTTGTGTTAGGATCGTCCGATGGGGCTCTGACAGCCTAGTGCCATGTTTCCAGCTATTTTCAGGGGCACAGAGAGGTGAAGTGACTTGCCCAAGCTCACACAGCTACCCGGTGGCAGAGCTGGGATGTGCACCCAGGCAGAAGGTTCCAGAACGTGGCTCTTGCCTGCTGTGCGGCACCACACCCCCATCAATCCAATTCGGTGAGGCTCCCCGGGCTCCTCCAGCAGAGGAAGATCTGTGCACAGGAGTCACGAGCCCCAGGTTGGAGTCCAGGCTCCGATGCCAACTTGCACGTGACTCCGGCTAGTTCCCACTCTCACTCTCTGGCCTTTTCTTTCCTCACGTGTTGAGTGAAGGTTTTGTGTGTGTTTTTTTGTCTGGATGGCGGAGGCTTCAGGGATAGACAGCCAAGGCCCCAGCCCCCACACCACCGCTCGCCTGCTGTGTGGCCTCGGATGGGGGCTTGCCCTCTCTGGGCCTCAGTTTCCTTGGCTGACCCAGGGACGATCAGAGCTGCCCCACCAGTCCTGTTGGAGGTAAAGCCAATGGTGCGGGCGCTCTGCTGGCACCCAGAAAACGCCCAGTAAAGGCTGGGACTGACCCTGCGGCCCGCGGGTCCAATCAGAACTTTCCAGCTGTTTCCTTTGGCCCCGCGGTGTTTAGTCTTGGAATGAGTCGCCAGGATTAGAAAATGGAGACACTTCATGGAAACATCCGGATTTATGGCTTTCCTCAAAAGCCTGGCAGGTCCGTGAACACTGAGTCCGGGATCCCAGGGGAGCGGCAGCGGGCCTTCCCGGGAGGCCACAGACTGTCCCCCGCCTATCTGCTCCCTCGCTGTGGACGTGACCCTCCCCCTTCCAGGGGCTCTGGCCTTGGCAGAGTCCTCCTCGGCAGCTCTGGTCCTCATGTCCCCATCACGTCCCCTGGCAAATCCTGCCAACTCTTCATTCAGAATCTAGTGCCCCCCCCCGCCACCCGCCCACCGCCCCGACCAGGCCCTACAGCTTTTCTCTGGCCTGCGCCGCTGCACCCCGTCCCTGGACTAGGGCAGCAGGCCCTCCCTGGGCTCCCTGCTTCTGCCCTCGGCCCGCATGGTCTGCTTTCTACCCAGCAGTGAAACCCAAGTCAGATCACTTACCACTGCTGTGCACGGCCCTCCTGTGCAGTCCGCCTCACTCAGATTCCGAGAATGCCTTCCAGGGCCTGTGGCCCACTGTGCTGTATCCGCATAGCCTCTCTGACCCCACCCCCTTCACTCTGGCCCAGCTCCAAGAGCCTCCTTGCTGGTCCCTGAACAGGCCCACGCCTCCCTGCCCCAGGGCCTTTGTACTTGCTGTTTCTGCCATCTGGGGACTCTTCTCCCGGATGTCTGCAAGGCAGGGGGGTCTGGGCTCAAATGTCCTCTTTCCCAGGGGCCTTCCCTGACCACGCTCTCTCAGTCAGAGACCTCACTGTCCCCGAGCCCCCCAGCACTTCCCCTCCACTTCCTGTGGCCGTGACTATTGTGTTTGCCACTACTTATTGTCTTCCATTATCGTCTTTATGATCTCTCTCCCCTGCTCCCCTGCCAGCTCCATGGGGACAGGACTTGGTCCCTGTCATGGAATGCCACATTCCAGCACTCAGTAAGGGTGCAGTGACTGTGTGTTGAATGCATCTGGGATTCTAGAACTCCGGACTTCCGGGTACAGCCAGCGGCCCCTTGCCCGTCCCTCCCACGGACTTGGCAGTCACTCTTTCTTCGCTCCCTTCTTCTGCTCTGCTCCTGAGAAGCTGTGCTAGGTGGGACACCGGGGGGAGCTGGAGGGGTTCAGTGTGGTCTTTGCCCCTGTTTAATCTGGGGGGCCAGGCTTTTGGGGGCACCTTGACTCTGGGTCTCTCTGTGTTGCGTGCAGGACCGTGGTGGTGAAGCTCTTTTGGTTGCAAGAAGATTCAAGCCCTAAATACAGAAAAAGGCGTGTTTCGTGGGGGCAGCTGACCCCCTCCCCCACAGTGTCCGGGTGGAATACCAATCACCAGGCCTCTCAGGGCAATGCCAAGGCCCCACCCGGGCTCCTGGACGCCTGAGGTGATGGGTCCTCCTGACAGCTAAAATCCTACAGGGCCCACCCCGGGACAACAGGGGAGGGTCCTGGAGGGAGTGGTGGGGGCTGTGAGGCCCTGGGGACAGCGGCTGAGCCCCAGACGACCGTTCTCCTTGCAGGGTGGGGGGCCCACACGGGACCCAGTTGTCTACTTTGTCAAAACCCCAGGCGTTTTTTTGGGAAACCTCTTGATGGTTAAAATTTGGGAACCGATTCAATGAAAAAGCAAGAACCCTGTGCTGCAGGCCAAAAGCTAACGCTCCGAGGGGCCGAGCAACCCTCCCCTTGCCAGTTTGCGATTTCTAGAGCCGAGCTCTGCTGGTAACAAGATTCGATTCCACATCTGTTGGTTCACGGTCTTGAGACAGTCTGATGGGATGGCGCGGTGCGGGGCGCTGTGTTGGGGGGCGGGGCGCGGCTGGTCCCGGGCCGCTGTGTTGGGGGGCGGGGCGCGGCTGGTCCCGGGCGCTGTGTTGGGGGGCGGGGTAGGATTACACAACCGGTCCGGTGGGCAGAGGGGACCAGAACTGGGCAGCGCTTGGGCAGACATTCCAGGAAGGAGTCAGCCCTGTTGGCCAGGACTCTAGGAGTCACTGCGGAGCCGGAGAAACTCTCTTGAAATGGCCTTGAGCAAAAAAAAAAAAAAAAAAAAGGCAGGGGGGAGCTATGATTTCTCTCTTTGCATAGGTTCTGATTTTTTTAAAATAGATTTTATTTATTTCTTTGACACACAGAGAGAGAGAAAGAGAGAGAGTGAATACAAGCAGGGGGAGTGGGAGAGGGAGAAGCAGGCTTCCCACTGAGCAAGGAGCCTGATGCGGGGCTCGATCCCAGGACCCTGGGATCATGACCTGAGCCCAAGGCAGAG
>JAPYYJ010004656.1:0-10204 GCA_028533885.1 Nasua narica
GACAGGATGGAGTGTGGCCCAGTTCACTCCACAAGGTAGACCAAAAGGTGCCGAAGGGTGATGAAACTTCCTCTTTGCAGAAGCTGAGCAGCCATCCAGACCCCCACGCAGAATTTGGCATCTATAAGATCAGCTCCAAACCACAAGTATTATTTGGTAAACAATTAGCTTTTACATTCCAGCTTGAAGTAATGGTAGTCCCTACACCAGAGGCCAGAACACAGCGATGGGGAACAAGCATCGGGTCCTGGGAAGCACACACAGGCCGGCAGGTGTGACAGATTTGGGGTAGGAGCCCAGCCATGGGACTGGGTTCAGAGGCCAGCTTCCAAGCACGTGGAAATAAGACAGACAGACACCAAGGGCAAAGTCTCATTTCTAGAAGGAATGGGTATTAAATGTGGTGCCAAACTTCAGACAGTCAAACTCAAAGAACAAAGTAAGGTTCCACATATTCACATAAAATAGAAAAGAGGAATGTGGCTCAAGAATCAAACAGAAGGCCACCCCCAGGGCTGAAGAGGGTACAGGGGGACTTGCCGCCAAGCATCAAGCTGGAAGCAGCCTTGAGAGCAAAGGAGATCATCACGCAAGGCTGTGTTTCAAGCAGTGGGCAGTCCAGATGGCCAGGAGAGCCCTATGGATCGCCTTTTACTGCATCATAACACTGTCAGACACGAGACCTGAAAGCCCATCTTTCCTCCTGCTGCTTTCGATCAATATGATAGATCGTCCCCTCAGAGGCCTGTCTGAATCTTATTATTCTGCCTACACGCATGTGGAGTGAAATTAATGATGATGACTCTGGGCTTCAGAGCCTCTGTAAACTGTTATTAGCACCATCCACACCAGCACTTTATTGATCTGCTCTATTAGGCACTGACTCTGTTTACGACCATTCTTTTTTAAGGAAGCCTCCTTTAACCTCCTCCTTCCTCTCTACCAGGAGTTGGGATCCATGTAGACCCGATGAAGGGGGTTTCTGTCTCTACTTCAAGACCAGACCAGGGATCATGATGATCAGAGCCCTGTGGATTTAGGTATACCTGGTAACACAGGATATGGTCTCTTCCAGCTTCGGGGAAGGCTCAGGAATTTGCTTGGAGGTAACTTCAAGACATTGGTATACGAAGTAAATTTACCCAACACTTAAAAATGAAAAATCACAACCCAGGATGACTATACAAGAACAAATTTAGATTGGACCACTGATTACACTTGGTGTGCGGATTGCTGAACATCCTCTTATTGGAGATGATGAGGACAGTATTTCAGTCCTGCCACTGTGAGCTGCTGTAAGCTTTAATTTTGATGTGTTCAGATGGAGTGGCCAGGGGGCTCAGTGCCTTCCTCCAGGGACTCACTGTTTCATGATGATTCCCAACAGTTTGATGGGGTCTTCTCTGCAGTATGTCCACACAACAGGCCCCCGTCAGGAACTGGCACACAGTGCATACTCAAGACATCATGCCAAAAGAGTGTATGAACACTCCTTCCTTGGGAACGCTGATTCTCTGGTTCACATACATGTAACTCCTGTGATCAAAGCCTTGGCCTGCACTCTTCTGAGCATTGTAATAACAGAAAGGCCTGGTTGCTGCATTAATTCATTAATTCCATAAGGCACATGTAGAGACCCACACATACGGAAATGTACACATAGGCACAGAAGCACGGGTACTTTGTGAATGCACGCAGGCACGTCCAGTGTGTACCCCACAGCTCATCTAAACTGAGGGGTGGGACTGCACGATGTTCATGCTTGTCATGCCCTCTCTTCCACATACTGGAGTCATTGGCTGCAATCCAATTCATGTGCATGTCTTTATTTTTCCAAATACCTATCTTTTCTCAAAATCCAACATTCATGCAAACATGTTTGGAAAAGAATCTATGAGAAGGATTTTAGTGTCTTTGGGCATTAGGGGAAAAATCTAGAATGTTTCCCCATCAGGGTCCACAGAAGGGTTTGGGATAGAGGGTCCTTTTTGTAGAGTGGCAGTGTTGAGTGTACTGCCATCAGTCGTTAAGTGTCTGGCTTTGGCTCAGGTCATGATCCCAGGGTCCTGGGATCAAGTCCCACATGGGGCTCCCTGCTCAGCCAGAAGCCTGCTTCTCCCTCTCCTGCTACCCCTGCTTATGTTCCCTCTCTCTCTCTCTCTCTGTCAAATGAATGAATAAAATCTTTTTAAAAGAGCAAGCAGAGGCATCCACACGGGTGAGTGCACTCTCCTCCAGCCGACGTCCTCCTTCAGGGAAACATCAGAGACTATTTAACAGCTCATTCAAACATGTTCCACTTTTTAAGAAAGCACCAACGTATATGATAGACAAAGAGATCATAACATCACAAAACCTAGTTTTCTCTGGAGAACCCTTGTTAAATTTGAGTCATGAATCTTAAGCAGGGAACTTTGGATGTTACATTCCATTGAAGCATCTGTTCTGCCAATATGTGATTACATATTATAATCTGCTTCAATCACATTTGGTTCACTGTTAATCAAAGACCAAAAGTTCTGTCTCGCACAATAGCTTTATCAGTGTTGTTTCCCTAGTCTGTATCTGAGGAAGCATACTGAGATGATTGTTGGGTAATAAGTCCTTAGGATACTTTCTGCTGTGGAATGTCCAAATTATGGATTTTGTGATTAAGAGACGTTAATCATTACAAAAATGGTCTGCAAAAAAACAAGGAAACTAGGAAACTAACCGTCAATTATATCATCATCCTTTGCATCTAAGTTGTTCAATATATTAAAAATGAAATCCTGTGTTGCAGGAACTACTGGATAAATATAAATAGGCTGTATTAATCCTTTCTCTTTTCTTTCTGATTTCCAAAATAACCTCAGATTGAAAAATCGAGGCATGTTTAAAGTTTTTGTTTTTATACTGCACTGTTTTTAAGAAGGTAAATCAGTAGTATCTTAATCCATGGGATTTGCTCCCCTTGCATACCAGTCAATAGAGACAGAAGGTCTCACAGATAAACCTGATGCAAGCCTTCTACAGCAAGAGCCCTGGGTGCTTTATCAATCGTCAATCTCAAGATTCAGCCAACAAGCAAAACAAAAAAAAACAAAGAAAAAACCCGGTTTGGTTGTCGTTTTCCTATCACTTGGGCTTGTTGCTTTGGCCAGTTTCTGCAAAAATAGTTGGAACCTCCCTTATTACTCTCTGAATAGGTTCTTCCAGTTTCTTCTTACAGAAGGGGGAATTATTTTATGAAAACTTACAGGATGTGACAGCAACACGGAAGTGACAGGACCTGTGCCAGGGAGAGAGACCCCATGTGGACAGAGTCCAGGGAGGGGAAGCTCCTTCACCAAACACGGAGCCCAAGAGAATCTGACCACTAAAAATCCACCCTAAACCTAAACATTTTTGTCCAATGTGCGTTAACAGGGAGTGTTCATTTGCATACCTGTTTAACGCACATTTTTTTTGAACCCAAGAAACCATGGACTTTTTTCTACTGAAGATGACTGAGGATTTGGGGCGAATTGTCTTCACACTGAATTCTGTGTGCTCTTCTCTCCTGGTGGAAAAAAATAATGCTTGTGCGTCAGGAAGGGTCTCAGTGATCACTGGGCTCTGTGTTTTGTTTTTTGTTTCGTTTTTCCAACTAAAGTTTAGATGATCCAGCATTGACTTTTAACCAAGGCTCAGTTTATTTTCTCACTTAAGGAATCATTTCCTTATAAGGGGAAAATAAATTGCATAGAAAATTAATAAATATTGCTTCTTTCCCAAACTCCTTCTGGTCTAAAGAACGCTATCATTTCTCAAGCAGGATGTGTATTACTGACTCATTCGAACACCAAAAGTAAGACATGAGGAGAATCTATGTGCATACACAGATTACGCACACAAGTACACACATGCACCCCTTCAGTACGGGTACTAATGAAACAAGGGGTCACCTCTCTGTCCTCAGATTTGTTCTTCCCCTGCGTTCTGTCTGCCCACCAGCCACCGCTGACTCTACAGGATGGGACAGGCCAGGGAAGGGGCCGAGAGGATCGTGTCTGGCTGGAAGAGTTATGCTTCTGACTTTGGAGCCCTCCACATATGACAGAGGTCCACATACAAAATCCTTCTCTTTTGGAGGCTTTTGGCAGATGTTTAGAACCACGACCACCGAGGACCTTATACCTAAAGTTCTCGGTGGGTGATGCCTTCTCGCAAGCTCCCCCTTAATCTCCACCTTCAGCCAGTCTACCGCACACAGGACCCCTCTGTTGGGATCATCTTCTCCACCTGGGTAACGTCTCCTTTGGGACAAATCGAGTCCAGGCTTCCTCCTCCTAATGGGAGTGCAACTCTCTTCTTCCCTTTGTGCCAAATGCAAGGAGCCTCTTACTTTGAACATTTCTAAGCACGAGTTTCAAATTCCTAAACTTCATGTGAGATTTGAATGATTCTCTGAAGTCCTGTTTCTTGACTTGTGGGAAAAGGAGAGCACCCCTTTTCCCGAAGGAAAGGAAGGGGAATCCGGTAATGCTCCAGTAACACTCTCTGTTTCCAAAAGAGCTCGCTCTCTGTCTTCCCCAACCACAGCAGTGCTTATTGCTGGAGGAGGTGTCCCCCGTCCTACAGGTTTAGGTCCACAGGATCCTGTGTACATAGTACAGAAGTCAACACACACAAGCCATTACTTTGTCGTAAACTGATGCTCACTCACTGTCAATGGCCAAAGGCCAAAGGCCAAAGGCAAGAATGGGAAAGAACAGCAAGGCTCACCTGACCCTGTGGCAGAATTCAGTATTCCTTCACTGGGTTCTCCTGGGGAGATAATCTTTTGAAGGACCAGGATGGTGGGAACAAAAACCTCATCTATCCCCTGAATGTTACATTGCTTATTTCTACAAATGACAGATTCGTAGGGGGGAAAATGCCTTTTATTTGAATTCAGGACACTAGAATGGTATAATATTAAAGACGATTTTTAGTCAGGTAAAGAGCTTTTAATCTAGGGTCCACATGTGGAGTTTCAAAGGATCCATGGGTCCACCGGAAATTAAAAGAAAGATGTTATAATTAGTGCGGATATACACTTTTGTTTTGTAGAGAGAAAAATACACAAAAATAATATGAAATAAAAGAAGGAAGAAAGCTTAAAAATGCAAGGCTGTGGTAAATCGAAACGTGTGGACTATGAAAACAATGATATGTGCTTTGCAGAGAATAACTAACTTAAATATTGGGCAGCAATGGAATCTAAGGTGGGAGGAGGAGAGAGGAGCTGAGACAATCTCAGGTCCTCTTAGTGTTGTGGAGGAAGATTAAAATAATGATTAATTCTAGATCTTGCAGAGTTAAAGGGCACCTAAATACTTTAAGATAAACACTAAAAGAAGGGAGACAGGATGTTTAATATTCAAGCTCTAAGTAATCAAGGGGGAAAGCAAACAACTCCGTCAATCCAAAGGAAGCAAGAAAGGATAAAGCTAAAAACAGAAAAGGCAGTTTAATGAGCACCGATAAGAAGACAGCTATGAGTTCAAACAAATCAATAAGCACAATCAGTAAGATGGAACGACTCTCCCGGTTCAAAGACACAAAGTCTCACTATGTGCTCTTTTTCAAAAGCACATCCAAGTCTCAACACAGAACAGTTGAAAAGATGGTAAGAGATATATCAGAAAAACACTAAACAAAGACATGCTGGTCACAACTTCAAGGCCAAAATAATTACCTGCAAACAAAAGAGGGTGAGCACACATTGATACAAAGTGCAATTTGCCAGGAGGATAAAGTAATTCTAATGTTAGAAGCTTATGGGCACCTAAAATATTTCTTCAAAATATATAAAGTAAAATCTGATAGGTTACCATAAAAATATGGTAAATCCACTATCATAGTTAGGAAATTTCTATGTATCTTTCTCTGTTATCAATACATGAAGCAGATGAGACGCAGCAATGTTGCAGATAGCATAAAAAATCCAAGTAATACAACTGATCTAACAAGCAAATCAGGACCATTTCATCTGGTTTTTAGATCATTCGTTCAGATGCACAAGGAACATTTGTCCAAATGTATCACATACTTAACCAAAATATTCTTCTAATATTTCAGTCAGTATCAAATACTACATTTTCTTACTTCAAGACATTAATTTAGCTATCAGTGATAAAAGGAGAACTAAGAAAAATACCATACATTTGAAAGTCTACAAGAGCTCCCTTTTCTTCATAACCACACCAACATTTGTTATCTCTTATCTTTTGGTGATGACCATTCTAATAGACATGAGTGAGGTGACATCTCATGGTGGTCTTGATGTCCATTTCCCTAATGACTGGTGTTGTGGAGCATCTTGTCATGTACCTGTTGGCCTTTTTTGAAAAGCAAACTTCTAAGTATCTCCTAAAGCAAAGAAAAAATTATAATGAAAAATAGAAAATATTTGGAACTAAAACATAATGAGAATTAAATATAAGATGTGTGGGTGAAATTTAGAGTCACAAAAAACTTTGATTGTCCCGTGACTATTAAAGAGATGGAATCACAATTTAAAAGCAATTTAAAAATTGTACATAAACAACCAGATGCAGTGCAGAGAAAATCCTATTGAATATGTGTCAAATGGCTGATACCAACTCTATGGAAACAATTTCAGTAAACAGAAAAAGGAAGGAACTTCTAAGGAGGCTATTTTTAAACTTGATAAACTCTTACGGATAAGAAGATCATCAAAAAATGAAAAATTTCATAATAATGACATCCACAAACATTCATGTGAAAATCTGAAACAAAATATTTAGAGACTTATTTTAGGATTTTATAAAAAAATAAGAAACATTAGGACTGGCGTACATCAGTTTGAGAAAGACAATACATCTTTTATGATCTTTAGGTCTCCTGACTTCCATCATTTTTTTTTTCTTGTGAAGAATTCAGCTCTCAGTCTTTCATTGTTATTTTGAAATTACTGTCTTTTTTTTTTTTCTGTATTCTTTTAAGATTTTGTCCTTGCCTTTGGAGTTGAGCACATTTATTATGATAAGTCAGAGTGGAATTATTTTTTATCTATCTTGTGTAGGGTCTTCAAAGCATCTTCATTTGGTATGCTAGTTTTGCAAGTGTTTTGGGAAATTTTTGGTTATTATCTCTTCAAATATTACTTCTTCCCTATTCTGGCTCTCCAATTACACACATATTACATGTTTCACTATGTTATATAGGCCTTTTATGCTTTTTTTTTGCAATTGGGTTTTGTGTGTGTGTGCTTCAGTATGAACACTTTCTACTGGAAGGAAATGCTGGGACGTGTGTTCCTGGTTGTACCTTGTTTTTGTCCCATGTATCTTTCCTGTTTCCTTTTTTTTTTTTTTTGCTATCATACACCATATCATGAATACAATAGCTTCTAAGGTTTATAAGAACTGCTAGTGAATCATCAAACATGAGGGAGGTCTTGGGGACCCCCAACACACACACCATTTATAAAAGCAATTAAATTAGCAAGTCAAAGAATAAAACAAAAATGTGCAATTTCTCTAGACAAAAAATTATGAAACTTTAAAAAAAACCCACTGAACAATATGTAAAAGGCCTAAAGATACTTCACATTCATGGATAAGAAGATTCATAGTCTTAAAAATGTCACATTTTGAAGAGTTATTAATAAGATGATTCAAAATTTTATATGAAAGAGAAAGAGCTGAGAATATTCAAAAGGATGAACATCTTGGAAGAATATGGTACCTCAAATATCAAAAGTTATAAATTTATGTCAATTTGGACTGGGAAGTATTGGATGCAAGGGTAGTCAAATTGATCAATGGAGTGAGAATAGAAAACTCACATATCTGGAAGTCATTCATTCTCACCTGATTTATGACTTAAATGTCAAAGTCAAAACCTCAAAACTTTTAAAGGAAACATTGGAGAATATTTTTCTGGGCCGTGTAGAGAAGGGTTTCCACATAAGAGTCTAAACCCGTAATTCATTAAGAAAGTTTTAATAGGTCAACTTCACAAAAGTAAAGTCCTTGTGTTCATAAAAAGATATCATAGAAGTGAAAATGAGAGCCACAATGCCACACAACTCATCAATAAAGGACTAGTGCCTATAATGTACAACTCCTAGAGCTACTAGAAATTAGTATGAGGATCACACCAAAATGGCGACATTTTGGTGTGATCCAAATCCCGGCCTTCCCTCCTCCCATGGATACACAGAATATATGGTTATGTATGGATCAATTTCTTCTGACAGAAATCCAGAAATTACTCGAGTAACTCCTATATATCAGACAACTGAGAAAGTACCCACCTCGAAATGGATAGGAGAGGCCAGAACACACTCTCACCCTAAACCCCACCGCAGCACTGTGTTAAATTGAGACAGGACTCCCAGGTTCTTAATGAGAGTTAATTATTTAAACCACTCATCTTGTGCCCCAACTTTTAAGGCTACTACCTAAGTGGGGAGAGAACCCCCAATATCACTAAGCTGTGAAACCCAACTGGGGCTGCATTCCCAAATCTGACAGGATTATAGCAAAGAAAGGTACACAAACACTCCCTGAGGCTAACCTTCCCAGGCTCAGTGCAGAAGGAGCCAACAAAGATACTCATTTCCCTGTTTTTCAATGGACAGGGCTTGTGTGCCTCTTTTCCCAGTGACTGCCTGGGATCTAACTTCTCATCAGCCTATATTTGGGTGTTGACTCCCAGGAGACTAAAAGAGCTGGTGGATACTTTCCCTGGCTTTTCCTTCTGGCTTGCTCCAATGATATAATCAAGTCACCAGCTTCCCCCTGGAAGGAGCTTGTCCACATATTCACCACTCCAACTTTGTGGTAGCTATAAAGGACAGGAGCTCAAATCACCTCACTCTGATAGTAAATGGAGCTTGGCATTCACAAATGCCACAGGATCTTAAACAACAATAACAAAATTGTTAAATGAGGACTGAGGAAGCAGGCACTGAGAAGGGAGGCAGAAATACCCATGTCCATCTCCTAGTTTCTTCATGGAAGGAATATGACTATGTACTTCCCCAGCTCCTACCAAGATTCTAGCTTCTATTTAGTGTTCATGTGGAAACTGACTGGATCCTTCCAGGGGTCTAAAAGAGCTGGTGAGTCTATCCCTTACCATCTCCTTTAGGTTAGATCCAGCAGTAAAACCCCATCTCTAGCTTCTCCATGGAAGGAGGCTGTCCAAAAAGCTAGCACCCCAACTATTATAAGTGCTATCCAAAGGACTAGCTTCCAAGTCACCTAGTTCTAGGAGCTGATGGGGCTCAAAATTCACAAGTCTCCCAGGACCACACAAAAAACAGGTGGCTCTATTTAGGCACGTGAGCCACTCTGGCTGCTATTCCCCTGGGCTCTGCATGGATTGAAGAGACAAAAACAATCATCTTCCAGTTCCTTCCCGATAGGGGTTAGACTGCAGGTGTGACCTCGTGATAGTCCATTTGCTTACTGAAGGTCAAGCTTCAAATTAGTTGTCATTGGGGAGCGGAGGTGTCAGGCAATCAATAGTCCTCTGGGAGCCTGAACTGGCATATGGGCATTTCCCATGCCTTTAGGTTACTGAAAACTCTTGACACACACTCATCTCCTGGGAGCCACTAAAAACAAAGATGTTAGCTTGGACAATCACAGAAATTTAAAAGGCAACAAGGAGTTGAGCCTGGGCTGCCGAAGAGGTTCACTTCTTCTATGAGACCAGCCTGTCAAGGCTGGGACAGGTGAACACGTTAGCTAATGCCTAGAAAGCAACACAGAGCCTGTAGGTGTTCTAGAGAACAGAGAAAAAAAAAAAGAAAAAGAGAAAGAGAAAAAAAAGAAAAATAAAACTCTCAAATAAAGGTCCTAAATTCACAACTCAAGGAACTAGAAAAAGAACAAACTAAGCCCAAACACAGTAGAAGGGGGAAAATGGCTAAGAAAGAGCAGAGCAGAAATAAGCAAAATGGAGACTAGAAAGACAGTAGAAAAGATCAGAAAAATAAGAGCTGATTTTTTTTTTAATTGACAAAATTTTAGCTGGAGTAACTCAGAGAAAAACTGAGCCTCAAATAAATATAAGAGCCTCAAATAAATAAAATAAAAAATGAAGGAGGAGACATAGTAAGGGTCATAAGAAACTATTATGAATGATTATATGCCAACAGATTAGATAACCTAGAAGAAATGGATACATTCCTAGAAACTTACAATCTACCCAAAGTGGATCA
>JAPYYJ010004657.1:0-10203 GCA_028533885.1 Nasua narica
GGAGTCAGTCTCAGGACAACACATTGGTCACGAATGAAATTAAAATATTTGTCACACTAGCAAATTTGTAACACCTGGAATAGATTCTCCTGAAGGCATATTCACTATTATTGTGGTAATCTATCCTCATATAAAAAAAACCCCTAATAACATCAATTATTATTGAGATCTGGTGAATAACTCTACACCAGATTGATGTACAAAACACAGGGCAGCTTAAAGCCCTCATCCTCATTAGTAGTTATTTCATGTCAATGGTGTGAGTGAGGCTTATAGGTTTTTGGTGAATCTGTGACATCCAATACGGAAACATAAAGAAATTTACATATCATTCTCTGACTTTCTTTATTGTAATTTTGGGCATAGAAATGACACAACTTGGTTATAAAAATAAAGGTCATCCAAAATATACAGAGTATTCTTATGTAAATTTTTTAAGATTACCATCTAAAGATATTTTTGAGAAATCTGAGCTCATGGATAATATGTCCATAGACCCCTAGGAGTTTGAGAACCCTGCCATAATTTGTTTCTGTGGAAACAATCAAGATTTCCATTTGTCCCTCCTGGGATTTGGAGATTCCCATGAAATGCCAGATCCACCCACCAATCTTGATTGAATGTTTATGCTAACAAATCTGTTCTAACAACCAGTTATAAACTTTAATTAAAAGAGGTTTCTTCTTGCAGGATAAGTTTTAGATTTAAAAGATTGTATAACATATTGTCTCTGCTTTCTAATAGTTAGCAATTCTCCTATCATCACCTCCAAAACATCATAATTATAATGGGAAAAATCAGAAACAAAAAGACCATTGTGAAAATAAATAATATCCAACTAAAAATTAATTACTAAATAAATCAAAAACCCAGCAGGGTTTTAAAAATGGAAATTGATAGTCTCATTCTAAAATTTAAATGAAATGCTAAAGGCCAAGAGATCCAAAATATAATTAAGGAACTAAGAAAGAGAAACTACTCCATAGATACAAAGACTTAATACAAATTTACAGGAATTAAAGCAGTAATACAGAAACAAGGGGGAAAAAATATCAGAGCCCCCAAACCAACCCATAAACATGTGGACATGTGATCTTTGACAAAGCAAGTACAATTGGCCCTTGAATAACATGGGGGTTAGGAGCAACAACACCCTATGTGGTCGAAAATCCATATATAGGGCGCCTGGGTGGCTCAGTGGGTTGGGCAACTACCTTCGGCTCAGGTCATGATCCCGGAATCCCGGGATCAAGTCCCATGTCAGGCTCCCGGCTCTGCGGGAAGTCTGCTTCTCCCTCTGACCTTCTCCCCTCTCATTCTCTCTCTCTCTCTCTCTCTCTCTCAAATAAATAAATAAATCTTTAAAAAAAAAAAAAAAAGAAAATCCATATATAACCTTTGGCTTCCCCAAAACTTAGTTACTAATATCCTACTGTTGACTGGAAGCTTTACCAACAACATAAATAATTGATTAATACATACTTTGAACATCATATGTATAATATGTGCTGTATTCTTTCAATAAAGTAAGCCGGAGTAAAGAAAATGTTACTAATAAAATTATAAGGAAGAGAAAATAGATTTACAGTAGTGTATTATAAAAAAAATTCATATGTAAGTGGACCTAAGCAGTTCCAACTGTTGTTCCAGTGTCAATTGTCCTGTTAATCAGCAATAAACATACATTAAGAAAAATTAATGGTGCTTGATCATTTGGATAGTAAGATATAAAAAGGAAAATCTTGAAACCTATCGGATACCATCTACAACAATCAACTCCAGAGAGAAAGTAGCTTCAAATAGAAATATTAAAAAGTTAACTTTTGTAAGAGGGGCACCTGGGTGGCTCAATTAGTTGAGTGTCCAACTCTTGGTTTTGGCTCAGGTTGTGATCTTGGGGTTGTGAGATTGAGCCCCATGTCGGGCTCCATGCTCAGCAGGGAGTTTGCTTGAGATTTTCTCTCTCCCTCTCCTTCTGCCCCTTGCCTCCCCCCTAAAAATAAATAAGTAAATTTAAAAAAAAAGACTTTCATAAGATAAATTATTTTTGTGATTTTGATGTAGGCAAAGATAAACAGATCACAAAAAGTAGCTGCTATGTGAGAAGAGATTGATAAATTGGACTACATTCAAATTGAGAATTTCCGGGGCACCTGGATGACTCAGTTGGTTGAGTGGCTGCTTTTGGTTCAGGTCATGATCCCTGGGTCCTGGGATTGAGCCCCACTTTGGGGCTCCCTACTCAGTGGGAGCAGGTTCTCCCTCTCCCTCTTGCCCACCCTTGCATGTGCTCTCTCTTTTTCTCTCTCTCTCAAATAAATAAATAAAATCTTTTTAAAAAATTAAGAATTTCTGTTTATTAAAAGATATCATTAAGATAGTGAAGAAGGGATTCACAGAGTGGGAGTAGATCTATGTAATTAACAAAGAGCTCATGTCCATGTCTGGATAGGAAATGAACTTTTATAAATCAATTAGTAAGAGATGCAGTTTAATAGAAAAATGGACTGAAGACCTGAATATATAATTTACGAAACAAGGTATCCAGACAGTCTTCAACTTCCTTAATAATTATGTAAATTCAAATAAAATCACCATGATAGTTTACACACATCCTCTAGAATAGCTAAAACTAGAAAGACTAACAATACCAAGTGTTGGTGAGGATATGGAACAATAAGTCTCATTTACAGCTAGAAGGAGTACACTGTGTTTGGCATTATACAGTAGACCTAAAAATCAGCACATCCTGAGACCCAGATATTTCACTCCTGGGGTAACAGAAATGCATGTACATGTGCATCAAAAAACACGTATAAGAATGTGCACAGCATCATTATTTGTCATAGGAAAAACAAACTTAAAAAAAAAAATGAAATGAGACTTCTTATTTTCAGCCAGAATTGTCACTCTGGTCCTTACAACAGGATAAAAACTGAACACATTGAAAATCAGCCATTTTTCTTAGATTCATCAGAGAGGTAAAGTTCAGGGCAAACTGCTATCCCTGAAATTGGAGAGATCGGTGAATATTGAAGCTCACTGCTTACTAGGAACAGAAGCTGCCACTGAAGCCAGTACTGGGGTAGAAAAACTTAAACTTTAATTGACAAATTGCTGGAGGCCCAGTGTGCACAAGCTTGGGAATTAGAAATGAAGAGGGGCCCTGTCCTGTCTTACTGAGGGGACCCTGCACTTTTGTGAGCCTATGTCCAGGAGATAGGAGCCCCAGCATTTATCCAAAGTGGAAATCAGAGAAAGTCTCCCTCCAGCCTTCCAAAGGGGAGGGGAGAAGTAGCCATTCTGAAATATGGCCAAAGCATTCTGTTCTTGCTAACAAAAGCCTGCCATCAAGGAACACGATTTTGTTAGAACCTAACAACCACCTTGGGATTTACCAGAGTCTAACAGACCTGAGGCATGGGAAATACCCAACTGCAGCCCCCCAAAGCTCCCCTGTCTTTTTTTTTTTTTATTTGAGAGACAGAGAAAGTGAGAGAGAGAGCATGAGAGGAGAGAAGGTTAGAGGAAGAAGCAGACTCCCCGTGGAGCTGGGAACCCAATGTGGGACTCGATCCCGGAACTCAAGGATCATGACCTGAGCCGAAGGCAGTTGCTCAACCAACTGAGCCACCCAGGTGCCCTCCCCTGTCTTACCTAAGGGCAAGGGAGCGTGGTGGTTGCCTGAGAAACACTTTGTGAAGGTCACAGCCTAGGGCACAGGCTCATCAAAAACTGAGATCTAATAGACCAGGTCTGAGAACACCCCCCTCCCTCCGCACCTCCCCCAACCGCCACGCCCCAGGGCTCCTGCACAGTAAGATTACAACTGAAAGGACTACAAGCCTCAGATCTTACTGAAGAAGTCTCTAGGAAAACCCAGAGTCAACAGAAGAAGAAAAAACTAAGGACACAGGGGAAATTTTACCCTCTTAACACCTACAGCTTCAGCAAAGAGAAAGCACAGATAAACCCCCAGCCAGATAAACAAAACCTCACACTAAAGACACATTTACCTCAGGTCTTCTTATCAAGTATGTCATGTCCAGTTTTCAAATAAACAACAAAGCTTGCCAAAAGGGGGGGGGGGGGCGGAACCACAGCTTGAAGAGACAGAGCAAGTGTCAGAACCAGACTCAGATATGGCGGAATTTTTGGAATCATCGGACCAGCAATTTAAAATAACTGTGATTAATATGCTAAGGGTCATAACAGAAAAAGTAACCAACATGCAAGAACAGATGGGTAATGTAAGCGGAGAAATGGAAACTAAGGAAGAATCAAAAGGGAATGCTAGAATCAAAAACACTGTAACAACTGAAGAATGTCTTTGATGGGCTCATCGGTGACCTGGACATGCCAGGAAAAAAAATCAGTGAACTTGAAGATATACATCAATAGAAACTCCCAAACTAGAAAGCAAAGACAACAAAGAATGGAAAAAGAAGAAGAAAACATCCAAGAACTGCAGGACAATTTAAAAAGGTGAAATGCATACATAAGGGAAATACAAAAGGAGAGGAAAGAGACTAAGACATAGAAGAAATATTTTAATTAGTAGTAGCTGAGAATTTTTCAAAATTCATGATAAACAACAAACCACAGATCCAGGAAGTTGGGAGAATATTGTGCAGGAAAATACATTAAGATGTATCATATTCAACCCGCAGAAAAATGAAAGACAAAGAGAAAATCTTGAAGAGAGCCAGAGGAAATAAATACCTCACCTATAGAGGGACAAGGATAGAGATTCCATCAGACTTCTCACACATCATGCAATCAAGAAAACCCTGCCAATCTAGAATTCTGTATTTGGTGAAACTCCTTCAAAAGTGGAGAAGAAACAGACTTTCTCAGACAGACAGAATTGAGGGAATTTGCCAGTAGATCTGCCTGGGCAAGACGTGTTAGTTCTTCAGAGAGAAGTGAAACGATACAGGTCAGAAACTTGAATCTACATAAAGGTAAGAGGAGGATAGAGGAGTAGATGATGGGGCTTCTCACTTCCCTCCCCTGAGACACTGGTGCCATGCCCAACACCCTAGCCGGCACCCATGCTGAATAATACAGACACAGGGTTTTCTGGCTTGTTGGCCTAAAAAAAGAGAGTAACTTTCTCAACCCACAGCTGCAACCCCTACACTTACAGGTTACTGAAATGGACATAGTGGGGTCTCTGTCTCATGGAAGATAGGAATCTCCAAAGACTCTGGGCAAAACTGCAAATCAGAACTGAAAAGATGAGGAAAGCCATCTTCCCCTCAGCTTTATAGATGCTAATAATGCCCCTTACAGTGTCTTATGCTACAGAACATTTTTGTTATATCTCATCCTGTCAGTTAAGTTGTGGCATCATTTTGAGACCAATTCCTCAGAGCTTAAAGAAAATGGAGATTGAATATACTAAGTTTAGACATTATGAGCTTTTTCGAAAGCCAAAGATTATTCCAGCTTTCCAACTAGAAAAGCCACGGAAGCATTCCACAGATTTTATTTTCTAATAAGTTAATATTGATTGCTATCAACCACATAAGCAAAAAGGCTTTCCCTACCCCTTTTTTTCTTTCAGAGTAAAGTGTCTTGAGAGCAACAAGTGAGAAAAGCACTGTGGGTCATCCTTAGTTGTGACTATGCTGTGACCTCATAAGGAACCACTGTTCCAGAATTTCAACACCTGCGCGAGTCCTGCTGGGCCGAGGGCTTTTGGTCCTATGACCCAGGAAGAGGATTTTTGGTGCCCTGAGGGGACATTGACCACAGTAAGCTTTTTTCCTCTTTGCACTTTTGCTTATTTTGTTTTTTGTTTGTTCTCCCTCTGCTCTTTCTCTTTTTTATTATTCTCTTTTCTAAAGTTTTTTTTTTTTAATTTTTTTTCTCTTTAATTTCTTCATTTTTCTTTTTTAGGTCTTATTTTCTTTATTCTTTTATTTTTATTATCTCATTTTTCTCAGCTCTGTGTGTTTTCCTGCTTTGTATTCTTATTTTTTGTCTCATTTTTTTTCTTGCATCTTTTTTTAAAGATTTTATTTTATATTTTTAAGATTTTTACTTATTTGTCAGAGATAGAGAGAGAGAACACAAGCGGGGGGAGCAGCTGGCAGAGGGAGAAGCAGACTCCCCACTGAGCAGGGAGCCCAATGCAGGACTTGATCCCAGGACCCTGGGATCATGACCTGAGCTGGAAGGCAGTCAATTAACTGACTGAGTCACTCAGGCATCCTATCTTTGCATCATTTTTTTTTCCTTTTCTTTTTTTGCATTTTTAACATTTTTCTCACCTATTTTTTAAATTTGGCTTGTTAGTGTTGATTCTTAGTATGATTAGTGTTAATTAAGGTCCTTAGTAGCATTAGCAAGTTACCAGGTCACCATGCTGCAGGGCCTCTCGGCCACCTCTGCTGACGAGGAACTCCACACTGACTATGTATGACCAGTGCCTCGGCACCATCAGCCGGGGCAGCCTCGCTGGGTGGAGTTGATCTGGTGCATCCCGGCTGGGACAGGAGCCATGAAGGGCATTAACCAGACCAGCGTCTCTAGCGTCCAGATTTCTCAAAGGTCAGAGCGTGAAGACCCTGAGTCACCCCGATATCTTGAAGCTATTTGATGTGACTGGGACCCAGGAAGGATTCCACCTGGTCATGAAATGTGCGAGTGAAGAAAAGATGGTGGGTTACTCAGTGCACATGACAGAGAAAGAGGCTTGCTTGTACATGGGGCGCCTGGGTGGCTCAGTCGGTTAAGCATCTGCCTTCGGCTCAGGTCGTGAACCCGGGGCCCTGGGATAGAGTCCCGCATCGGGCTCCCTGCTCGGCGGGGGAGCTTGCTGCTCCCTCTCCCTCTGCCTCTCCCCCCTACTTGTGCGCTCTCTCTCTTCTCTCTCTCTCAAATAAATAAATAAATCAAAAAAAGAAAAAAAAAAAGGCTGTAGCAAATTTCTCCAGATAATGTCCTCTGTGCAGTGTTGACACCAGAAGGGCATTGGCCGCAGGGATCTAAAGCCAGAGAACCTGCATTTGGCTCCTGACCTTGGCGTCAAGGTCGCGGACTTCGACTTCTGGACGGAGCTCACACGTGTGGTGGTCCCCCTGACGCTGCTCCGGAGCTCTCCCAGAGCCAGACGTGTGATGGCCCAGGTGGGTGTGTGGAGGGCGAGTCATCCTCTACAGGTCACCGGGTCCCTGCCCTTGAGTGGACAGAACTTCAGGAGCCTGCGGCAATAGATACGGAGAGGAATATGCCACGTTCTCTTCCATGTCTGTGGAACCTAAAAAGCCCGCCGAACTTCCCATGATGCACGTACTGGTTAACTCGACGGGGGACCCTCTTCACAATGCATGCGTACAGCAAATCATCACAGTGTACACTTCCAAGACCTTACAATTTCATATGTCACTTTTACCTCAGTAAAGCTGAAGCTTTAAAAAATTTAGTAATTCCTCATCCTCAGTCCCCGTGACAGAGGCATCTTCGAAGGAATCTCGAAGGATCTGCAGGTAAACATGGGCCCTGAAGAGGAACTGAAACCACACATCTGGCCACTCCCTGATTGGAAGGACCCCCATGGGCTACAAGTGGAGAGAGACCCAGGACTCACTGATGGGCCTAAAGCATGACAAAATGACGACCACCTGTCAGCTCCTGGGCTACCAGACCCCCCAGCCTGAGGGCTACACCGTCGCCACGAAGCGCTGGCTTCAGTGGACCCCACCATAGCCGAGTCTCTGCCCCTCCCGTGAGGCAGAGCCTAGGGTGTCTGTTACCTCAAAGCCCCAGAGTTCCAGGAACCCACCGTTCCCACTTCGACTTTGTTCACGGACACAGAGAACAAGTGCCACGAGGACCAGAGGAGGTAGAAGGCCAGCAGAAGAGCCCAAGTGCCTGCCAGTCCCCTACCCAGCCTGGAGACCACCACCTGCTGCCCAGCCTCCCAAGGTGGCCCCATGACCTCGTCCTCCACCCACAACACCAGCAGCAGTGGGAGAGCCCCAGAAAGAGCCAACTGGCCCCATGGCGTGTCCCTGAAAGGAAACTCCCTCCACACTGAGCCGCGTGATCAGGACCCGCAGAATCTGCCGGAAGGTATGACCCCGGCGTCCCCCTCTGGCAACAGCCAGGGCCCGCAGGGGGCCCCTGGGGGATTCCTCACCTCCACAGACACCTGTTTTCAGGTCAGCTGGAAGGACCCAGCGTGCAGCTCCAGACCGAGTGGAGCCCATCGAACATCCCGTGGTGGAGAACAGAGACGATAAAGAACATCAGGGCAGGCCGTGCTCCCTGCACTTTACATGAACCCAAAGATCCTGAGCTCCCTGGAGCCCAAAACGTGGCGCAGGACGTGGCCAGGTGCTGGACACAGATAGCTGTGGGTGTGGGCTGTGCAACGTGTACGTGCTTCTGTGTGTGCCCGGAGTGCCTGGCGTGCCCAGGTGAGAGGACTTCGTCCAGGAGGGGATGGAGGTGTGCCAACTGCCGTGGGGGTCTGGCCATGGCGTTCCACTGAAGAAGCTGTGTGGCTCCCGTGGCTTTCAAAATTGCTGTGGTCACACTAACTGAAGCTGAAGTTTATGATTGTCAGGAGCCCCTGGGGGACACGAGGAGAGGCCAGCCCTTTTCCTGCATCTGCTGAAACATCAGAGACTGGACTGTTCCTGGAGCCTTTCTCCCCTTCCCTGCTTTTCCTTCTCTTTGCTCCTGAGCTTGTGGGGAGGAGAGATGGTTCTGTAGAAATCAACCAACACAATAAAATAAAATAAAACACAATAAAATAAAAATAAATTCAGATGGGCAAGCATCTAAGATCTTACTTTCTGAGTGGCTTTTGATGATGGACTAGGAAGTGATTATCGATTTGAACGGACCTCATGCGTGTTTGTCTTAGAGAATATAGGGTTGTCGCTGCCTTGAGCAGATTATAAAGGATATTAACACCGACAAGTAACAGTAGCATTTACTGTCGTCCACAGACTTTCTCTGTCTTCCTAACTCATTTTGGCCACAGAGGCCCATTGAGCAGATTGGGAAGTGAACGCTGAGGGAAGGTAAACAACTTGTTGATAGCACAGAGGGGTGAGTGGCAGAGCTCATGTCCTGAGCTCGTGCTCTCTACCCAGTAGTCTGTGGCTCCCATGGCTCAGGTCTGGGAGGACCAGAGTCCCGATTTTTGACATCTTTTTGAGGTGTCCCATAAATGGGTAATTTAGTTATACGAGAGATAAGACAATGAGCCACTTTGTAGAGCACTTTTTAGAGCTCCTTTTGAATTGTTTTTCTCTTTTTCTCTTATTTTCTGTTAAATTTTACTCCCAGTTTAGTTAAAATGCAGTGTTATATTAATTTCAGGTCTATAAAATAGTGATTCAGCAATTCCATATATTACTCAGCGCTCCTCATAAGTGTCTTCTCAATCCCCTTCACCTTTTTCACCCATCCCCCACCCGCCTCCCCTCTGGTAACCATCTGTTTGTTCTCTGCAGTTATCAGACTGTTTTTGAGTTTGTCTCTCTTTTTTTCCTCCTTAGTGCATTTGTCTCTTAAATTCCGCATGACTGAAATCATATGGTATTTGTCTTTCTCTGACTTCACCTAGCATTATACTCTCTAGGTCCATCCATGTTGTTGCAAATGGCAAGATTTCATTGTTTTTGTGGCTGAATAACAGTCCATTGTCTATAGATACCACATCTTGTCTATCCATTCATCTATCGATGGACACGCAGCCCACTGACGAGTGCTTATCCCTGCTGATGAGATTGTGGAGCAGAGAGCGTGTTCTCAATAAGGATACTGGTTTCACCAGCTAGCAAGGAGATTTGTTTTTCCATTGTTGGAATTTACAATTGGATGATTTGCATGCTTTAAATGGGAAACCAAAGCCTTAAGGTATGTTTTTTTCTTGGTTGGTTGGTTTTGGTTTTGATGGGGTGGGGAAGTGAGCTAACTGTCTCCGAGGGCTCTTGTTGAGTTGGGGGGAGGCTTCTGGTGGAAGCCCTCAGCCTGTGGGGCTCTGGGAGACGGGACATCCGGGCACCAAGTCCCTCTCCATGCTGCCCCAGCAGGGACTCCTCTTCCTCTCTCTGCTCTGGGTCCTGGTTTGGTTTGCATTTTGTCCATATTGGAAGATAAAAACTTGCGCCCAGAGGGAAAGTTCCAGAAATGCACCCGGGGTGATGATGGGAGTTTGATTTCCGAGTGAGGATTCCT
>JAPYYJ010004658.1:0-10203 GCA_028533885.1 Nasua narica
TAAGTGGCAGAGCTGTTGTTTGAAGCGAGGCTTTCTGCATCCAAATGCCGTATACTTCCCATCCCTTTACAGGACCATCATAGACTAGGTTTCACAGAATAAAACTTTCTGGGACAAGAGGGACCTGCAGATGTGTTCCCCTAAGCAAGAGATGTAGAGAAATCCAGAGATAGTCTTAAAGTATGACACATCCCAAATTTATTTGTCTGAAACAGTCCCTTCACCTGGACTTGAGTTGGGCACAGTTTTAATAGTCCCCTTCCAGAATCTGGGAAAAGAAACAGAATCTGGCAAGGAGACAAGAATACTTCCTCTTCAGTCAAAACAAAGGGTTAAAATTTAATCCTTTGCAAGTTTAAGGTGGACAAGAGCCCTGGATTATCTAGACACCAAAAACTAGGCTACAAGGCTGAATTTCCTCCCTAATGTCTTTTTCAGCTTATAGGGAAAAAGTGAAGGGGTGTGTGTCTGGGGGAAGGATTAGGGAGGGGAGAATAGGACTATTTTCTTCAAACAGTGTGTCTTTAAAAAAAGAAGAAGAAGAAAAAAAAAAAAAAGAGAGAAATAAACGTTTATTTCTGTGATTAAGCCCCCATTTACGTTTAAAACATAAATGAAGTAGGGACAGTTCAAGGCACAGAGGCGCGTGTTCTGATTTGGTTGTTTACCATCAATCAGACCGTTGCTTGGCAGACACTGGATGGTTATGAGCCTGAACAAGCTGAAAAGGGGCAGGAAAAGAAGTGGAGGCAGCATTCTTCCTATTTAAAGCTGCATCGCTTGAAAAAAGTTTTCTCAGACTGTGCTGGAGCTGGTGCTGAAAAAGGGGGTTTGCAAAGGCTGCCCCGGGGCCGGTGCTGAAAGAGCCCGCGGCTGACTTCATGGTGCTACAATAACCTTAGAATCTACTTCTCACTCCCAGGAGGACCCACATGTCTAATATTTAGACACGATGGCAAACTGGGTGGAAGCAAGACCTCTCCTCATTCTGACTGTTTTATTAGGGCAGTTTGTCTCAATAAAAGCCCAGGAAGAAGGCGAGGATGGTGAGTTTGCTGTTTGCTTTGCTTGTGGTGTTTCTTGCACGGTTTGGGAAATAGGTGGAATGTTAAGCCTCGGGAAGGAAGAGCGTGAAGAGGAAGTTCTGGTTTGAAGTTGAGAAGGGGGCTGACAGATTTGCACCTGGGAAACGGATCGGATCTGAAGACAATCAGGATGTTTGTAAATCCGGAGCTTCTCCATCTGCCGTGGGGCAGAGTACACTACTGAATATTTCTGGGAAAGTCTAGGATAAGTCTTTTTGCCTGAAAGGGGATAGTGGGAAGTTTAAAAGAAAAGAAGAGTGCTTAAAACGGAGCACTAAGGGCACTTTTAGTCAGAGGAGTTCTGTTCTGTGGGCTGGAGTTTTCAGAGCAAGGAAAAGTCGCAGCAGAAGCTGGGTAGGGTGGAGTCTTTTTTGTACGGAACTTCAGCTGCTTCATACAATTCTTTGTTTAGAAAAACCTCTGTAGCCACTCTGATAACTGATTTTTCTTTGTCTTTGGCCCCTTGTTCTTCTCTCTTCACAGACTTTTACTTCTTTCCATTTGCATTTGTGATCTTAAAACCACTTTTGCTTACTGAGAGGTCTCGTTTACTTCTCCGTGACAGAGGCTGATAGAAGCCAGATTTCCTAAACAGTGGTATTTTCCCACCCTCCTGACTTGATTATCAGGACAGTGGTGGTTCCCTGCTAGATGGCGGAAGGCAGCAAATCGACATGCCTTATATATAATGTATTTATCATGGAGTATTTGCATGGGCATTATCCTTTAGATGCAAGTTTCTTTTCTTTTTTTTCTATTTTAAGACGAATCTTGCCTGGTTACCAATTTTTTTTTCCTCTGCAATTTGCTCATGTGAGAGTTGGGTTGTGTGGTATGGTTTAGCAAAAATGCTATAAAATATAAGAAAATACTTAATTTAGTTCCATTGATTATTAAATCCTTATTCTCCAGACATGTTCTTTTTCATAAAAGGCTATTATAGATTTTCATAACTATTTAACATCAAACTTAAGTTTTTACAACTTAGCACATTTAAACTTTTATTGTCTTTCATCTATACTTTTGTATATATATATGCAGATATATGCATATATGTATGTATATATATATTTTAATACCTACTTCTGTGTCTTTTTACTCTGAAGATGGTCATAAAATTAGTCTAGAGGCCATAAGTTCTAAGAGTCATTTTCAGAGTGAAAATAAGAATACCCAACAATCTGTTCAGAGTCCCATAGAGGGGGCACTTTTTAAAATCTTGGAATTTTTATGTTACTTTTTGTGTTTTCAAAAACTGGGCGATTTACAAAAGGTAAAACTCTTGAGTTTCTTTGTATTGGTGTGAAAAACATGCATTGTTTGGAAGGGTGGGGAAAATACTTGGGAAGTAGAAGTCAGGAGAGGGGATAGAAAAAAATACAGAAAAATTACAATAGAAATAGCAAATTAATTATAAAAGGGACAGTTCTCTCCCCTCCCCCACCAAAACAATCAACAACTTTAATTTAAAACTTGTTAATATATTTTAAAACAACTTTTATAAAGTGTGAAAATGATTGAACTTGTGAATAAATGGAAGGGGTATTTTGTAAGGTATATGGAATAGGCCATATGTTAACAGATTTCCCCAAATAGTTTTAATTACTCTGTAGGTGTATTTCTGAAAAATAAGGAAGCTTAATTTTTGTTAGTATTAATTTACATAAATATTAGAAATTTGTTATTTCATACAAAACTGCCCCCATCTCCATACCAACCTCTCTTCCCCCAATGTAACCAAAGAGCACAGCAACTAGAATCCCAAATATCAGATTTTATAGAAAAAGAATAATTCCTTGCATTCACAGTGCAAAAAATAAATCCCTGTTTTATTACTTGACCTAAGAGAGTATTTGTGATAAAAATTCAATAGCAAAAGAAAGTAGTATAGCCCTAATTAAAGGTAATCTAGAAAAAAATTGCAGAATCCAGTATACTCAGAGATTTGTAACTTGTATTGTGCTTACTTACTGTGCATATTTTGGTTTCAGTTATATTGAATGGATACTTGGCAGTACTTTATCTCCCCTGTTCAGGCTTGACACAAGCTTAATAAACATGTCAGAATTTTGAAGCTCCATGAGATTTTAAATTTGGGGAAGAGTAAGTTCAGGTAAATGCTTTAAACTAAAGAAATAGCTATGGTACACATGCAAAACAAGTATGTTTTTCAAATTTTAGCTATAACTAAGTCATATAGTATGGTATTGACTTTGCATACAAATATGTCCCCTTTGAAATGGGAAGACATGTTATCACATGTAAGTGGATATTTATAAACTCATATTTTTCTTTTCAATACTTCAAGGTATATTTTTCATCTATTTGACTGTGGTTATTTTCCAGAAATGTAAACATAAGCATAGTGCCTGCCTGATAGAAATACTTATGAATGATGAGATAAAAGTAAGTAAATCAAGTTTTAGGCCTTTTAGGCCCAAACATTGCTACTTGTTAATAAATTTTAAGAACTGAAAAAATAAAATAAAATAAAATAAAATAAAATAAAATAAAATAAAAAATTCCTAAGAACTGAAAGGAAGTTGGGCTAATGTTAGTTGAAACTGTTAAGTAACCAGAATCAGAGTTAGGATGACAAAATCAGATTTTCATGAGTTTTTGGGTATGTGTATTTGTGATGGTAGTGGTGGGGTGCTTATTAAAAGGTTTCCCATTTGTTTTTTGTAGGAGAAAATACTAATGCAGTTATAATAATTTTTACATTCCTAAACAAAGTTCTAATACCTTCTGAGTTATACACATTCTTGCTATTAGAAATGGACAAACTTAATCATAGAAAATCATCTTTGATATGAATCATTGATTTCAACAACAGAGAAGTAAGGGAGAGAAGAAAAGGTGCAAAAATGTATCATTTTATTTCCTGAGGCCAGGCAGGTAACATAAACAAGTGAAGCAAGTAAGTGGTTATTCATCAATAGGCAATGGTAGGCCTGTGGAGAGCTGAAGATGCATGCCCACTTTAAGACATTCAAAACTAATGTTTTCAGAAAGCATTGCATAAGCCAAATGCAATATGTCTGAGTGCCAAGTCTAGCTCATGGACCATAAATTTGCAACCCTCTTGTTGCAACCCTACACTGATATCCTGGACACAAGCCAACTTCTGATTGTTAAAAGATGAGGAGCTCATAGTCCTTTTTATATCATGCATGGTTCCTTGCATTTTATTATGCTATATCTGCCATTTATCTCATTGTTAAAATACAAATTTGAAGACACAAATGCTTATTGCTCCGTATTACTTGGATCAGATCATTTTAAAGGAAGTAGAGAATATGAATACATAGCTTAAGAAACTTAAATAAATCACTAAATAAGTAAATAAATAAGCAAATCATTACTTAAATAAATAATAAATTGTTTTAAACTCATTACTACTGAAATAGATACTTTGGATCATGTAGGACATGCAAATTTTTATAGTGGATGTTTTAATTTAGGTTCAGCTACATTTAGCAGAAGCAGAAAGCAATACTACATTTAGCAGAAGCAGAAAGCAATAGTTTAAAATTTTTTTTTCTCTTTTTAAAGGAAGCTTTTAGTTAAGTAGTGAAAGGCTGGTATATTAGCTTTACAAAGTCGTCAAAGACTCAATCTCTTTCTAGTTCTCTACTCTCATAGCCCTAGGGTATAATCCTTGAAGTTATGGTCCTAGATGGCTGCTGGAGTTCCAGCCATTACATTTACTTCCAGGCATCTGAATAGAGGATGAGAGACAAAGGTAGAGATTCTTTTTTTTCATGGAGACAATTATATTTTCATTCCATTTCAACTTACAGTAGCTGGAGTTTAGTCAGATAGTCACACGAAGCTACGAAGGCTGCTACGAAATGTAGTCTTTTAGCTAGGTAGCGCTAGATATTTACTCTACTGAATAGAGTTATGTTATGAAGGATATAAAGAGAGAATAGCTGTTAGGAAGCAACTATAGTCCTGACCACGAGTGTCAGCCACTTTCAGTGGAATAGATCTTCTAGTTTCAATGGGCAGGATATATTTGTGTGATCAGATCTACCCTAGTTATTGTTCACTTCTGAGTAGTATGTGAAGCTAAGAACATTGGATGGCACTTAAATTAGGCTGCAATTCTTTGCTTCCTAATTCTTTTCAGATAAATTTAGAAGTGCCTATAACTTCTATACCAACTAAAATGAGGCTTTACTTTGAAGAGTATATCACGATATATAAATGTAGGCTATAGATTGAGAGATACAGATAATATTTATTTTCAACAGAGAGAGAAAGAGAGGAGAGAGCATGAGGGGAAGGGCAGAGGAAGAGGGGGTAGAGAGTCTTTTAAGGAGACTCAGCACTGAGCTTCAGAGCCTGCTGTGGGGCTCAATCTCAGGACCCTGAGATCACAACCTGAGCCAAAACCAAGAATCAGCTACACTCAACAGACTGTGCCACCCAGGTGCCTCAATAGAGATAATTTTTTTATGTTGACAAATACAACATATGCTTTGACCATGATTCTACATTAGTGGGTAAACAATCCACAGATCCATGTTGAGCTGACTGTATAATCATCTGAAGAGCTTGTTACCAATATAGATTCTAGGCTCTTCTCCTTTCCAAATACCCTGATTTAGTAGGATTGGATGGGATTTGAGAAGCTCTCTAGGTGATTTTGATTCATGTTGGTTAACCACTGTATTACATCTCTGCCTAACAGTCTTTTGATCTTGATGTAGATCAGTTGGCTTCTTGTTCCAAAACTACACAACTGTGACTTGGTAGTAACTTGCTACTCGTTATTCCTTTCAGTTACAAGTGTGCCTAATTAAAGTTTATAGATAAACCACTGCAAATTCACTGTCATTTCTGGAAAAATAACTCAATGCCCAAGTCCTCTTCATAGCAGTTTAGGTAAATCATTTGACTATACAGTGGATACATGTTATTAAAATATATTGCCAGGTGAATATATAGTTTTCATTTTCTCTCTTTTACTTCACATTCTTCTTCATACTTTTAGCACTATCACTTGCAGACTCATAATTCATTGTGTTGATCATTCCAGAAATGCATATAATGCTGGAAATGAGGTAAAAACAGAAAGAGAAAGCTTTGTTTTGAGGAACTGGGACTTACAGGATTGGAATCATATTAAACTATAGCCGCAGAAAGAAATCTATTTAATCAAACAATGTGCTCCTACTTGAAGGACAATCCATACATTATCACTTGGCCTTTTATTATATTTATAAAATGTTTAAAAGTCAGTCATTTTTTCACTGAGTCATTTTTTGACCGTTTTTTGTTCTGAGAGCACAACACTGAAAAATTTAGATTTACATATGAGAGATGTAGTAATGGTAGGGAGAAGACTAAAATTGTTAGTTATTAACTGATTCATTGTATAAATATGGGCAAGTTGTATAAGTTTGTATAAAACAATGGAATTTGGAAGATACTGACAATTCAGTTTTTCTCTTGATTTCTTTCCATGTAAATTTCATATAAATTTCCTATAAGACTGATGACTCATGATAGTCAATATTTTAAAAGTATCTACTTTTGGCATTTGCTGGAGGGAGCAGACTATCCTATGGAAAATTTTGCTTTAAAATTGTGGCCACATTGGCAACCTTAGTGTTTTTATGATATTTTTATTGATATGTTCAAAACTAAGTCATTCAGAAGGAATCAAGGTGTTTTCATCTCATACTGCATATATTCTCTAAGGAATAGTGTGTAAGAGAAATCCCAATAGTGCAAGATTCTTCTTATCCACATGCCTACTACAGAGAAAGTAGCAATGTTAACAATATTAATAAATTAATATTAATAAATTAATAGAAACTTGTCCCTGTAGCTCTGTGGTATAATGTTCAAACTCAGAAATGTTCACATACTTTTCTTTTATTTTCTTTTTTAAATTTCTCCTGGGAAAGAGAAAAGACATCTCACGGTTCTTTTTCTCTCTCTTTCTTCTTTTTTATTTTTTGGGTGTCTGCTCAATCAGAATTATAAATTAAGTTTCAAGAGACAACAAATATTTTCTCAGTAGAAATATTGCTTGGATCATAAGCATCATAGCCTTAAAGTCTATATAACTTTAGTAAGAAGTAAGCCCAGTCGAGCAATCACTGGGAAAACACCTGGGTTCTGGTCCATCTCTGCTATTTAGCAGTTTTGCAACCTGCAAAGAGTGCGTTAGCCTCACCAAACTTTTTGGTCCTCATATAAAGTTGGGAAAATGTACACATCCCTTTCAGTCTGCTGGGACTCTTGGAAGTTTACCTGAAGGTAATTTTAGAACACTTAACGGAGACACAGAAAGTGATATTACTATCTGATTTCAGTCATCACAGTATGAACCTTAGTCGGATATTTTTGACTTTTACCTAATCTTTGAATTTATTTTGAAAAAGCTTCTGGATTTGTTTCCTTTCTGTATTTTTGTTTGTTGCCCATTTCCTGGGAGAACTTGCTCCATCAATCATCCTTTCTTTGCTCTAACTACAACCACTTCCTTTCTCTGGGGTCTTTCCCCTTGTTTAGTAAACAAGCTCAACTCCCTCCCAGGGACTGTGTCTGGCTCCCACCCTGTCTTAATTCTTAGTCCAGCTGCTTTAAGAATAGTATAGTTTTCTGCCTCTGTCCCCTCCTCTCATCCCATGATACCCTCAGTCATCCCAATGCACCATGACTTTTGGCCACTCTATTCCAGTTAAGTTGGTCTAGAAAGATGAGGACTAAAATGTGTAATGTTCCAATTGGTCCCTTTCATCTGTTTTATCAGGCCTTTCTGTTTTATTTGATACAATTGACCACTCCAGCTTTCCTAAAAAACTGTCCCTCTAGCTACCTGACTTTTTCCTGTCAGCTTCATGGGCAACTTCTCCCTTTTCCCTTCCACTTTTTTTTTTTTTTCCCTCACAGGATTTGGTTCACTGGTCTTCCCTGTTTATTCTCTTCCTAGATCATCTGGGAATCACTCACTCTCAGGGTTTTGCTTAACAGCCAACTGCTGAGAATTCTCAGATCTCTCTCTGCAATCCTGATCTCCCCCAGCTTCCCACTGACGGGCCATAACCACTTCAAGTTCAGTGTATCTAAAACTCAACTCATGATCATCCCTTCAAGACAAGACCATCTTTTCTATGTATTCCTTATATCAGTGAATGGCAACATCATCTTACCTGGTCACTAAGGCAAAATTCCGATCAGTCACTAAATTTTACCATTTTATCTGCTAAACATTTCCCAAATATACCTCTTTTTCCTCTCTTTGACAAATGTCTTCGTTCAGGTACAGTCAAATCCCTGGATAATTGCAATAACATTTAAATTCCCAGCTATGCCTCCTATGGGGCCACTTCCCACTCACATGTATATAGACCCCCTCTGTTGCTACTGTGATATAAAACTAAAATCTGATCACGTCATTACCAGCCCTATAACATTCTGCTGACTCCCGTAGTTCGAGGAAAGAATAATGTTCAGGCTCCTCAGCATGGCATATAAGACTTTCTACGATCTGGCTCATTTCTATAATTTTAGTCATATCATAGCTGTCACTCCCTGCCTCAAAATAAGAATTTGTTTGTAGTTCCTAACTCCCACTGCACATACACACATGTACTTTACCTTTTTTTACTTACCTCTGTTTTCCAGATTCCATTCCATGTTACTAATTCATTTTATGTATTAGGCACATGATGGTTATTCCTTGAGTACATACCAATTGAATATTATTTTTAAAAATCTAAAAAAAATTTCCCACCATTTACTTAAGTATTAGTGGACTTATATCAAACTCAATTTTTAGAAATTTTCATAATCTTGAGCAATTTTTTAAAATTTCTCTTTGTGTTAGTTTCTTCATCTATAAAGTTGGAGTAATAATATTTACCTCAAATAATTATTATGAAGACTATCATATATATAGACCACCTATGTAGTATGGGTCCTGACAAATAACAGGCGCTCATTAAATGATAGTTGATACTATTATTCCATTACTGTTTAATAAAATAGGAATAACAATAAATGCTTATTAGATGATTATGAGAATGAAAATGTTAGATATTATGGAAAAGTAAACAACTTTTGCTCTCAAAGAGATGAAAGTCTAGTGTAAAACTTAAAATGCAAATTTTACCTACCATTGTAGTATGGTCATTTTGATAATACATCAAAGTATGCAACTAATTTCTGGCTGGGCTATATTCTAAACCCATTTAAAAATGTTACGCTTCAAACAGTAGAGCTTTATTGTAAGGCTCCTTGTGTAGGTTTACTATGGAAAAAAACAAAAGAAACAAAAACTTCTTTCCATTGGCCATGTGGTTTGAAGCATCACCCTGCCTCTCCCATTTCACACCCCACACACACATTTCGTTCTCTGCCATGGTTTCTAGCGTGTGAGCAAGCCAAGCACGATTCCTTCCATGCCCCAGTGCTACCTCATGCCTGTCTACGAGCTGTGTCTGTTTCAGAGTTTATTTTCTGAAAATATGATAGTCATAAAAGTCTCTATTCAAATTTGAAAGCTTATTTTCCACACTGCATGGCTCTGGGTTGCATTTGGAATGAGAGGAATTGCTTCATGACACAGGGATTTACAAGGCAGCTCTCAGGACTATTTGGATTCTGTCGTGGGGGTGACCATCTTTTCCCAGACTTTGCAGCAAGCCTCTTCATTTTCCAAAGTCTGCTGGTTTCTTCACTTCTTTTACTCCCAGGAGAATTTTGCGAGGTTTATTCCAGAAAACAGAAACTGGTGTGGGAAGTACGCACATTATTCACACTCACTCATGCTTTCCTTAGTTTGCTACACTTCTTCTCAGTTTTTTTAAACTTAAGCAAATGATGGGTTTGACTTAGAAGAAGGTATGTATATGGAAACTTAGCAGGTAGTTTGTAGCTATGAATTCTTTTTTTTCTCCCCAAATATGTTTATTTTAATTTTTCAGTGTCACAAGATTGATTGCTCATGCACTACACCCAGTGTTCCATGCAATATGTGCCCTTCTCAATACCCACCACCAGGCTCGCCCAACCCCCCACCTCCTCCCCTCCAAAACCCTCAGTTTGTTGCTCAGAGTCCACAGTCTCTCTTGGTTCATCACCCCCTCCGATTTCC
>JAPYYJ010004659.1:0-10202 GCA_028533885.1 Nasua narica
GCCTGGGTAACTTCTGGATTCTTTCTCATTTACACTCATTCTGGGACTATTTAAGTTCATATTTCCACAGGAGATGCAAGACCTAAGGATCTCCTAAATGCCTCTTGAATTCTTCCATGCTTTCAGTCTCCCCCGCCACAGCGCCAGTTTCAGCCACTGTTACCTCTTGCCAGCACTGCTGTAGTATCTTCCTACCAGATCTCACCTCATCCCCTGTGGCTCCCTTCCATCCATTGGCCACTGAGAGCCACAGTGATCATGTCACACTCCTAACTGCTACCCTGACACCCACTCACCCCCACCCCACTTGTATTTCTCAGGCTACCTCTTGCCCTTAGGATAAAGTCAGCTCTCTCTAAGGTGGCCAGCAAAGCCTGCATCCCTTGACCCCTGCTTAGCTAGTCTGTAGCTCTTGAACTTGGGCTTTTTTTGTTCCAGTCTTTTGAGCCTTCTTTTAGGCTCATATCTTGCCATTCTCTCTCCCCTCGCAGGCTTTTTGTACATGCTATTCTCTCTTTATCTAATCCTCTTCCTCTTTGTCCCAGATTTTCCTGCTGATCTGGATTCTTTCCTTAACCTGCTTCCTGGACACCCACTTCTGGCATCTAAAAAAATCACCAAATGTCTTCCTGCTGCTCTAGTCTTAACTGTGGATGATTGTGTACGGCTCCCTCTGCTTACCATTTCGACCCCCGCCTTGGTTAATGGAACTGTGACTCTCTCTGTCTCCTGGGCCAGAAATATGGCAGTCACCATAGAGCTCTCCCTCACCATCTCTTCTCAAGGCTAATCAGTTATTAACACCTGCCAATTTTAATTCTTTAAAAGCCCTTTAATAGATCTCTTCCACCACCATATTACTGTCTTAGTTCTGGTTCTTTTTTTTTTTTTTAATTTTATTCATTTATTTGACAGAGAGAGAGAGATCACAAGTAGGCAGAGAGGCAGGCAGAGAGAGAGGGGGAAGCAGGCTCCCCGCTGAGCAGAGAGCCCGATGCGGGGCTCGATCCCAGGACCCCGAGACCATGACCCGAGCCGAAGGCAGAGGCTTTAACCCACTGAGCCATCCAGGCGCCCCTTAGTTCTGGTTCTTAACACCTCTCACCTTGACTGCTGTGATATGCTCCTAACATGACCTCCTTCTCTCCCAACTTAAACTTCATCCAGTCCATGCCCTACTCACCAGGGAAAGTGATCTTCGGTTGTAAATCTGGTCACCTTATTCCCCTCTTATATTCTTTTAATGATGTTTGGTTGTTGCAGTCAACTTAAAACTCTGTTTTATTTTCTCAGTTATAAGGAGGCAGACTTTTCTCTTTGGGTAGTCTCTGAAAAAAGTGGTAAACAATAGGAATTAACCTTTTTTTAATATTCGGGAGAAATAGTTATAAAACTGGTTAGACATGGGGTGGTTTAGAAGGAGTCTTTGACAATCAATTCAATTTCTTTAATTCTTACTAGTTCATTTAGTCTCTGTCTACATTGATTATATTTGCAGTTACTCTCCTAAGAATTTGCTCATTCCATCTAGGTATTCAAATTAATAGACATAGAGTACTTCATAGTATGCTTTTTTATTTTAAATTTCCATTGCATGTATGGTCTTTCTCCTTTATGTTATGGATTTATTTGCATATTCTACAGCTGTCCCGCCCAAGTCGGTCTTGCCTGAAATCTTTTTTATGAAGCTTTTCAAAGACCTAGCTGTTGGTTTTGCTTAATTATTGACATTTGCTATTATTTCTATTGTTCACAATTTCATGCCATTATTTTAATATTTCCTTTGTCTTTGGTTTATTGCATTTCCTCTCCTGCTATTTTTCATATTATTTATTTGCATGCTTAGCTCGCTTTTTTTTAAAACCTCTTTTGTTTCTTGACATGTATATTAAAGCCAGATATTTTCTTCCAGGTACCGATTTTACATCCCTTAGAATTTGACATACAGTATAAAAGAGAAAACTCTGTTTCTCTCTCACCACACACACTTCTGACACCATATGTGTGGGGTCTTCTCCCCACACCAACCAATTCTCCAGTACCACCTGAGTATTCCATGATTCAGTTCAATTCTGACAGGGTCTACCTGGAGACAGCATCAGATCCCACAAGTTAAGGGCTCAGTCCCCCCCTTCCCCATATTAGATGCCAGTCACAAGTCTAGACCTCCTATACTTCTGACTAACTGGCTATAAATTCAGCTTTCCTACAGCACCCTTCTCATGTTTGGTTATTTGCTTGAACAGCTTACAAAAGTCAAAACTTCACTTGCTATTACCCATTTGTTATAAAAGACTACAACTCAGGAAGAGCCTCATGGAAGGCATGCATAGCAGAAGACATGGAAAAAGGAATGTAGAGCAACCGTGCTCTCTCTGGAGACTCCATTCTCAGCACCTCCACATGTTTACCAACCTGGAAGGTCTCCAAATCCCTTCCTTTAGGGTTTTTTTATGGGGCTTCATTAAATAGGCATGATTGATTAGATCACTGGTCATTGGTGAGTAAGTCACCTTGAGTTTCAAATGGGGCTAAAAGTTCCAACCCTCTAATCATATGGCTGGTTCCCTTGGCAACCAGTCCCCATCCTGAGGTTATCCTGGAGCCCCCAGCCACTGGTAATATTATTAGATACTTTGGAGATTCCAAGTGTTTTAAGGAAACAGAGTCAGAGACCAAATACATAGTTTTTGTTAGGTCACAGGTGTTTCATTACCATTTATTTCTAGACGTTTTTTAATTCAGATGTATTACAGAGTAGGGAGGTGAGAGTATGACCTAGCCTCTTAAATCCCTGATTATTGTCAAAGAAGAAATTCCTCTTGAGGCAAATTCCTTGAGAACAAAGCACAAAGATCATAAGAAATAAGAAAATCTAAAATGCCAACTTCTTTCATGTGTTTAAATGTAAATCATGTCTATTCTCAATCCTCATCCCTAGAAAAGAACCTTTGAATGAAGGAAGGATGACATTTCAGTGATTCTAATTCATTTAAACATTAACTAGACTGTTTTCTGGGAATATCACCTTGTTCTGGGTACAAATCAGAGATGAGATGCTATGAGACTTCTTTTACATTTGTTGTTGTTAAATAAGAGAATTAAAACCTACTTTATCAAATAATATCTTTAGCTATTTATCTTGATTACAGTAACCTTATCTGGTGTCATCTTATAAATGTCACATTGTTTTTCTTGCAATTAAAAAAATTAAATTACATGCTCCTTGTCAGGTCAATTTGTTTTCAGCAATTTAGCTATTCTTTTAAATTAAATACATAGAGATAGTTTGATCATGATACCTAATGAAATTTAAGAACTTCTTCCTAATTTGGAATACCTGAGTTTTATTTCATTATTCTCAAAAACACAATACCAAAATATAACACACACACACATGCGCACACATATACCCACACAAACGTGAGTATCAAAGAAATATTATGCTATCACACTTCACAAATAATTTATAGTTTAGCCATGTTCAATAATTACAAATTAAGAAATGAAAAGCAGGCTATTGGTTTATTCTCTTGTTTTTACAATTTATCATAAAATTAATAAGTTTTATAATTTACCATAAAATTAATGTTTTAATAAAATTAATACCAAACATTAATTACAAATATAATACAAAAGCTATTATATTCAGTAATATACCTTACCAAATGCATCGTGTAAGATGGCTATTTCAATATGCATCACAACATATTGATTTGTATGAAAAAATAATGTCTCATTTTTTTCTGACAGATAAGATGGGTTTGGATGATGAATTTAAAAATGAGTCTTGGCTTTGTCAATGAGATTACTCAGGGGATTTTTCCATGATTTGATCTGTAGCTCTGAGATTTTGATAAAAAAGAAAAATGTATTCAAGGAATGTAATACCGTAAGACATTTAAAAAATATTTTATTCAAAAAGGTATATAGAAATTGGCAATATTTTGACTTCCCAAAACTTATCAGAATATATCTCTAGATGAAAGAGTAATAAGCCTTTTTGTTATTCTTCCCAGAAATTGAGATACTGAACAAATGTAGTGATTAGAAATCCTTTTGCAAGAGGGTTTTAATCATGAACTTTCAGCAAAATTGAAGGAGGGGTTTGTCAAGTTCATAGCTGATAACTGATCACTAAAAGATTTTTTTTAAAGATTTTATTTATTTATTTATTTGAGAGAGAGAGTGAGAAAGAGCATGAGAGGGGAGAAGGTCAGAGAGAGAAGCAGACTCCCTGTGGAGCTGGGAGCCCGATGTGGGACTCGATCCCGGGACTCCAGGATCATGACCTGAGCCAAAGGCAGTTGCTTAACCAACTGAGCCACCCAGGCGCCCTAAAAGATTTTCTTATGATAGATCACAATGTGATTCTGCCAAGTAACTGAACACCATTACCATAACAAAACTCCTTCTAATCATTTGGAAGGAGTTTATGAGAACAAGTTTCACAGTGTCTATATTGACAAAAGAGAAGTATTGACGTAGAATCTATGATCAGATGCATGTCTTTGGAGCAACAAAGAAATATTTGCGCTCTTCATAAATATCCACAAATACGCAAGTTGAGAAAAAGTCACATTTACCTCATTAAAGAGATGCGCTTGCAAAAAATTTGGTTTTTTTTTAATGCTTACTTATCTAAGTTTATAATATATAATGCTTTTATTAATTGCGAATTACCAGTAATTGCAATGTTATTTGACACATCTTTTTATTGTATTTACCAATTGTATTAGGAAACTGAAATATTGGGTAGGTCTTATTATTGACAGAAATAATCTTCCATAGTAAAATATGCTTTAAAAATTGAGCTAAAGAGGGCGCCTGGGTGGCTCAGTTGGTTGAGCAACTGCCTTCGGCTCAGGTCATGATCCCGGAGTCCCGGGATCGAGTCCCATATCGGACTCCCGGCTCTGCGGGAAGTCTGCTTCTCCCTCTGACCTTCTCCCCTCTCATTCTGAGTCTCTCTCTCTCTAATAAAAAAAAAAAAAATCTTTAAAGATTGAGCTAAAGAAAACCCCAGAATATTTTCATAACAAGTATGTACTTGATTCTAAGCCTTTATTTATTTATTTATTTATTTATTTATTTATAAACATATAATGTATTATTTGCCCCAGGATACATGTCTGTGAATCACCAGGCTTACACATTTCATAGCACTCACCATAGCACATACCCTCCCCAATGTCCATAACCCAGCCACCCTATCCCTACCCTCCCACCCCCCCAGAAACCCTCAGTTTGTTTCCTGAGATTAAGAGCCTCTTATGGTTTGTCTCCCTCCCAATCCCATTTTGTTTTATTTTTTCCCTCCCAAGCCTCTATGACCCCTACCTTGCCTCTCAAATTCCTCATATCAAAAAAAAAAAAAAATTCCTCATATCAGAGAGATTATATAATTGTCTTTCTCTGATTAACTTATTTTGCTTTGCATAATACCCTCTAGTTCCATCCACATCATTACAAGTGGCAAGATTTCATTTCTTTTGATGGCTGCATAGTATTCCATTGTATATATATATATATATACACCACATCTTCTTTATCCATTCATCTGTTGATGGACATCTAGGTTCTTTCCATAGTTTGGCTATTGTGGACATTGCTGCTATAAGCATTCAGGTGCACATGCCCCTTCAGATTGATACATTTGTATTTTTAGGGTAAATACTCAGTAGGGTGATTGCTGGGTCATAGGGTAGCTCTATTTTCAACTTTTTGAGGAACTTCCATACTATTTTCAGAGTGGTTCCATCATCTTGCATTCCCACCAACAGTGTAGGAGGGTTCCCCTTTTTCCTCATCCTTGCAAACACCTGTCGTTTCCTGACTTGTTAATTTAGGCATTCTGACTGATATGAGGTGGTATCTCACTGTGGTTTTGATATGTTTTTCCCTGATGCCAAGTGATGTTGAGCACTTTTTCATGTGTCTATTGGCCATTTGGATGTCTTCTTTGCAGAAATATCTGTTCATGTCTTCTGCCCATTTCTTGATTGGATTATTTGTTCTTTGGGTGTTGAGTTTGAGATGTTCTTTATAGATTTTGGATACTAGCCCTTTATCTGATATGTCATTTACAAATATCTTCTCCCATTCTGTCAGTTAGTTGTCTTTTGGTTTTGTTGACTGTTTCCTTTGCTGTGCAAAAACTTTTGTTTGTTTGTTTTTTTTTTTTGCAGAAGCTTTTGATCTTGATGAAGTCCCAATAGTTCATTTTTGCCCTTGTTTCCCTTGCCTTTGGCAATGTTTCTAGGAAGAAGTTTCTCTGGCTGAGGTCGAAGAGGTCGTTGCCTGTGCTCTCAAGGATTTTGATGGATTCCTGTCTCACATGGAGGTCTTTCATCCATTTGGAGTCTATTTTTGTGTGTAAGGAAATAGTCTTGTTTCATTCTTCTGCATGTGGCTGTCCAATTTGCCCAACACCATTTGTTGAAGAGACTGTCTTTTTTGCATTGGACATTCTTTCCTGCTTTGTCAAAGATTAGTTGACCATAGAGTTAAGGGTCCATTTCTTGGCTCTCTGTTCCATTGATCTATGTGTCTGTTTTTGTGCCAGTACCACACTGTCTTGATGATTACAGCTTTGCAATAGAGATTGAAGTCTGGAATTGTGATGCCTCCAACTTTGATTTTCTTTTTCAACATTCCTCTGGCTATTTGCAGTCTTTTCTGGTTACATATATATTTTAGGATTATTTGTTCTATTTCTTTGAAAAAAGTTGATGGTATTTTGATAAGGATTGCATTAAATGTGTAGATTGCCTTAGGTAGCATAGACATTTCACAATAATTGTTCTTCCAATCCGTGAGCATGGAACGTTTTTCCATTTCTTTGTGTCTTCCTCAATTTCTTTCATAAGTACTTTATAGATTTCTGAGTAGAGATTCTTTGCCTTTTTGGTTAGGTTTATTCCTAGGCATCTATCTTATGGTTTTGGGTGTAGTTGTAAATGGGATCAACTCCTTAATTTCTCTTTCTTCTGTCTTGCTGTTGGTGAATAGAAATGCAACTGATTTCTGTGCATTGATTTTATATCCTGCCATTTTACTGAATTCCTGTATGAGTTTTAGTAGTCTTGGAGTGGAGTCTTTTGGGTTTTCCACATAAGGTATCATATCATTTGCAAAGAGTGAGAGTTTGACTTCTTTGCTGATTTGGATGCCTTTTATTTCTTTTTGTTGTGTGATTGCTGAGACTAGGACTTCTAGTACTATGCTGAATAGCAGCGGTGATAGTGGACAGCTCTGCCATGTTTCTGACCTTAGTGGAAAAGGTCTCAGTTTTTCCCCATTGAGAATGATATTTGTTGTGAGTTTTTCATAGATGGCTTGATGATATTGATGTATGTACCCTCTATCCCTACACGGTGAAGAGTTTTGACCAAGAAAGGATGCTGTACTTTGTATGTGACACGTTTTTAAATATATTAACCTTTATGGTTATTGGGAATAGAAAATAATTTCAACTTATTAAACATATTTTTGGTGCTTTGAAGAATGTAGAAAGATGAATAAAATTTTTCAAATATAAACAAATTACCTTTGGATAAAATCATGCCAGGAGACCATAATAAAAATTTGATTTCAAGTAGTAAGAGAAATAATATAAATTTTCTATCACTGGAGAATTTCTTCTTTTTAACTAATGATGCCAAATTTCAAAATGCCATTGGTATTTAGATTCCTTTTGTTGACTTAAAATAGGATGTACTGGTAGTATTATCTTATTGGACTCAACTTAAAATTTGAGAGGGGATCTATAACTTTTACAATTCGTTTTGGGATATGGCAGCAAGACCATTATTTTGAGATGTCACTTCTAGAGAAGCAGGTTCATATATGGGCAGCACCAGGGCCATCTCAGCCACCATGTAGGAGGGTTGTTTTTGAAACTGGTCTGGGCCATGGTAAAAGTCCAAGCAAATATCTCAGAATAAACCTTTGTCGGAGCAGCTGCCCATATAGCTAATCTCTCATCTCAATTTTCTATGTTCTTCCAATGAAACTCCAAGTTCCCGAAATTCATGGCTCCCGCTATCAAAGAAAATTATGCAAAATCTTGCCCTTTTTTTTGTATCATGGTATTCTTTTTTTTTTTTTTGCTTCTGATTTTATTTTATTTTATTTTATTTTTTTAAAGATTTTATTTATTTATTTATTTATTAGGAAAGAGAGAGAGTGAGAGAGAGCATGAGAAGGGAGAAGGGAGAAGGTCAGAGTGAGAAGCGGACTCCCCATGGAGCTGGGAGCCTGATGTGGGACTCGATCCCGGGACTCCGGGATCATGACCTGAGCCGAAGGCAGTCGCTCAACCAACTGCGCCACCCATGGGCCCGTATCATGGTATTCTTTAACAAGCCTGCCTGAGGTTCACCCACTAGTCTAGAGAAGTGCATCCAACTGAACATTCTGTGATGATGGAAGTGTTCTGTATCTGAGTTGTTCAATATGGTAGCCACTGGCCACATGTGTCTATGGAACATTTGAAATATGTGCAGCTAAGGAACCTGATTTTTAGCTTTATGTAAGGTTAAGTAATTTCATTTCACATTTAAATAGCCTCATGCAACTTGGCCACCATCTTGGATATAGCAACTGTAGCATCGTGTAGCCTTATTTGATTTACTGTTTACCAATGATTCAGGCCCAGGCTCTCCAAAGTTATATGTTAACTTCTAGAAGACTGATGAGTAGCAAATGATTTCTGTTCTGTCCTGTAAAACAGTTGTATCACCCTGTAGCACATTAACCAGTTTTGTGTTTAAGTAACAATATCGTTTCAACATTTTTTTTTTACTGACCATATGTGCTTCAGTGTTTTAAACTCTTCTTTGAACCAGCTTTACCATCCTGTGAGTACTGCCATTAGTGAGTTTTGGCTCTTAATTGACATATATTCCCTATATATTTGTGAGAAAGCAGTGCTTTTGAAGTTTCTGAAAATTATATTCTGATGTTGCTTCCCATCTGACTTCATTTACTGTTTGAGTTCATCAGTCTTCAGATTTGGCCCCTGGATGTGATCCAGAAGTACCCACTAATTACTTAGCTCTGTTTCCAAACCTAATTCTTACTTGTATTTGCTAGAGGAAAGAATATGAGTTTCAGACAGAGTGGCATAAGACCCCAGCTCTGCTACTTATATCCCTCCATAACCTGGACAAAACTATTGTGGTAAAAATAATAGGAATTACTTAATAAGGTTGTTGTGAGAAACCAATGAAACATAATAGTAATACACTCAATATAGTGCTGAGCAATAGTCAGTGTTCAATTAAAACCAATAGCTTCGTTTGGTTTGGTGTCTAGCCCTACCCCTTTTTTCCATATTTTTTGGCATTTAGCCCAGCAAGTTCCTCCACTCTGGAGATTTCTGCTGTGCCCACCCTTTGCTGTATGATGTTCATTGAAGTCACTGTTGTAGGTTTAATTGTGCGCCCCCCCTCCAAGTTCTTATATTGAAGTCTTCCACCCCCAGTACTTCCAAATGTGACTATATTTGGAGACTAGGTCTTTAAAAAGGTAATTAGGTTAAAATGAGGCCATGAGGGTGGGCTCTAATTCAATATGGTGGTATCATAAGGAGAGGAGATTAGGGCATAGACATGTACAGAGAGGGAAGACCATATGAAGATACGAGGAGAAGATGGCTATCTATAAGCCAAGGACAGAGGCCTCAGAAGAAACCAATTCTGTTGACACCTTTATCTTGGACTTACAACTTTCAGAACTATGAGAAAGTAAATTTCAAAAAAAAAAAAAAGTAAATTTCTATTGCTTAAGCCACCCAGTCTGTGATACTTTAGTACAGCTGCCCTAGCAAACAAATAAAGCCATTTAAAAATTAAGCATCTATGATCTCAGTCAAAGTACAGAATTCCCATAAGAAGAAAATTACTTTAATCTTCAGTTAGCCATTAACACTTTAGTATGAATGAAGGCCAAACATCGAAGTGAGAAACTGGGGACACCAGACTGGGGGTTTTGATATCTAAAGAGTTAATGGGGAACCATTTGGTTAGAGGAAGAGTCAAAGAAAGGGAGAAGGAATGTGAACAGCAAGTATATACATTTGTAATAAATATGGGCTAGTTCAGTATATCAACTCAACAACTGATAGATTTTTATAGGAAACTATTACATTAGTTAACTGTGGCTGAGTAACAACTATCCAAAATTTGGTAGCTTAAAAC